>PVJH01017583.1:0-47356 GCA_004026705.1 Nesogale talazaci | reverse complement strand
CTTAAAAAGGGATGGAAATGTGGGCGATGCCACCCAGCTTCCTCCGGGCTGGCTGGGGGGGAGAGAAAAGGCACTCCGGATATATGCTAATAGGCACTGACGTGAGGATGATTCCACTGGCCGCGCCTTGCTGGTCTCCACAAGTGATTATAACACAAGGTCGAATTTGGAAAGTACCACAAGGAAGTTTTCTTAGCAGCATTTTGTTGCATTAACGAAATGAAGAGTGTATACAATGCTACGGGGGCACGCCTGTGTGTATATAAGGGAGTGTGTGTGTGTGTTAAATGAATTATTCCCCAGGAACTTTTTGAAGCGCCCTGGTGTGTGTGTAGGAACCTGGGTGGAGTGGTTACATGTTGGGCTGGTAAGCACAAAGTCAGCAGTTCGAAACCACGAGTGGCTCTGCCTTCTACTCCTGTAAAGCGTTAGCGTCTGAGAAACCCACAGGGGCAGGTCTGCCCTGCCCTATGGGGTCCCCATGAGTGGGAATCCCCTCTAAGGCACCGAGGGGTGTGTGTGTCTTGGAATCACGTGTGCATACAAATCCCTTATGTTTGTAAACATTATAGTTGTACTCCTTTAAACCAGGCTGATTTAAAAAAAAAAAAAAGTAGATTGCCAGACTTTTCTTCCTAGTCTGGTTTAGTCTGAAAGTTCTGCATAGAGCTCTTTGGCAAGATAGCCACCTGTCAGCTTCTCCTGACAGATGGACGATGGCTGTACCTGAGGTGCATACGACCTGGTTCCCTAAATGTTGTTGTCATTCGCTGACTTTGAGGCGGTTCCAAATCCTAGTGTGAGAAGGATTTTGGATGTGAGGGCTGTTCTGTGTACTGCATGACCCCCAATCCCACTTTGAGATGGTGACAGCCACAAATATTTCTAGACATTGTCCTATTGAGCGCTCAGCTGGGCAGTCCTGCCTCTCTGGATACATGTTTTTGAGGGGCTTTGCCACCTCTATGGGGTCTCGTGGCTTCAGCTGTCCCCTTTTCTCCACACAGGTAGTCCTGGGTCTCAGCACCTTGTCAGCACCTCCACAGATCAGCGCTTATGATTCTCATGGGAGTCGCAGGGTCCCCTGGGGTCAGTGCCCGGAGGAATAGGGCCGTGGGTCAGCTGACCCTCTGTGCCGAGGAGCTATGAGCCCTGCTAGTTTTACGAGTTTGCTTTTCTGGTGCAGCCAGAATACAATGCTACAGTGTGGAGCCAAAGCTGGTCCCATTTTAGACGACTTCATCTTTGCAAATAAAACAGCCTGGCTTTCCTCTCTGACAGAACCTAATTCTAATGAACAAGTATAGTGTTACAAGAGCAGTTGTGTTAGTCTGGGCAGACTAGAGGAATAAATTTCATAGACATGCATATGGATATAAGAAAAGGTTTATATATAAAAGGAATGGAACACTGAGAAAGCATCCCAATCCAGTCCAGTTCAAAGTCATAAGTCTGATATTAGCCTATATGCCCGATACCAGTCTATAATGTCTTCTGACTCACGAAGTCACAGGTAGGTGGGTGCAGTGGGTGCAGAATCCCAGTGCTGGCAGGGGTCTCCCCATGGCTCCTTGCTTCCAGGGCTCAGAGTTCATCAACAGCATCTAGTGGTGGTAGAAGCAACTCATTGCTGGCAGGGATCTCCACGTGGCCTCTCCAGCTTCAGAGGTCTGGCTCCAACGGGGCAAAGCCCTATGGCTTCTCCGGCTTCTCAGATTCTGCCATCTTGTCTTGTCCGTGATTAATCATCTTTTAGACTAACTCCCAACAACTGGGGAAGATAGCTTCTCATCTTCACAAGGGAAATATCGCGAGAGTTCCCAGAAGTCTCAGAAGAAAACTAGGCCCACACAGAGGCCTCATTGGCTACTCAATGGCTATCTTCAGATTAACAGGCTAGACTCCACCCCTACATTTCAATCATAAAATTAACATAAGCACATGACTGCCACAGCAGACACTCAGGAAGGGCATTTGGAGTCACCAACACTGCTCTCAGCATGTCAGAACCTGGGCCTGGAGGGCCTCTGTAGGTCTGACCACCAGGCCAGGCAGTGCCCCAGATAGCAGGTGAAGGAGAGCGATGAGACTCCATCACACACTCAGGAGACTGGGGACCTCAAGTACAGGCGGGACCCAGGCAACAACACCCTCAGAGCACCTGCAGAGGACTTGCCCCTCCAGGCTCTGCCATCTGAATCTTCTTGTCTGTACCACATCTCCTTCTACTCTCTGCTTCTCTACAGCTCTTTCTAATGTGCACAGCCCTTCAGGGACCTCCAGTCCCATTCCTCTTGGGAGACTGCAGAGCAAAGGGCTTATGTGCTTAGCTCTCTTGGAAAGGTTGATGGTTCAAAATCCCCTGGCAACACCAGGGGAGAAAGTCATGGTGATTGATCTCCATGGAGATCACAGCTAAGCCAGCCTTGTGGGGGCAGCTCTGCTTTGTCACATGGATCAGTAGGAGCCAGCACCGACCAGTGGCACACCACAGCAAGCACAGGTGGCCCTGGTGGGGAGGGTGAGATGCAGTCACACATGGGCATGACGCCAGTCAGGTAGAAAGCCTTGACGAAACAGCAACTATCCGATATAATTGCTGCTTTTCTTCACGATAAAAATATGAACGAGTACTCCCTAATTGCCAGGCATTGTGCTAAGTCCCGGACAATTCTTTTCTCATATGATCACCTCAACAGCTCTCTGAGGAAGGTGCTGGCTATTATTAACTCCACAACAGGGAAGAGAAAGCGGTATTAAGCAACTTATCCAGGATAAGAGAGCTAAGAGGCAGGCGCTTTGAATCTGAACCAAAGTGTTGTCACTGCCAAGCCAAACCACCCTGCTCTTTTCCACGCTAAGCAGACTTCAAGGCAGGAAGGAGGGGCTCATCTCCTGCTGTCCTGGATACATTTGGGAGGCCCTGAGAAGATTGGTGATCCTGGGGGGCACCAACAGGTATTGACTAATACCTGAAAGGTTGGCGGTTTGAATTCATTTGGAGGCGCATTGGAAGCCAGGTCTGGTTCTCTCCCCCAAAGATTATGACCATATGGAAACCTTTGAGAAGCAGAGTTCTAGTCTTCCCTGACTGAGGTGGCCATGGCTGAATCCTGATGGGACAACTGCTGTGTGTTTGTTGTAGGAGAAAAAGACAGTGAGGGGACCAAATCAGATTAAGGGGCTTGGGACCAAGAGGGGGAAGCTTCCCTGTTTTAGCTCTCGGGGGTGGGGGGTGGGGTGCTTCTGGCACAGGGCAGGCCGGGTCTCGGACTTCCAAAGTATTGCCAAGGTTGAGCTAGTGTGTGGAGTTTATTTTTTACTTCCAGCCCAGGTTCTTATTGTTCTAGTGCTTTTTGTTGAATTCAATTGTAAGTGAGATACAAATAAAAAAAGAAAGAAAGAAATAGAAAGAAAGGCATTAACTTGATCCAAGTTACAGGACAGGCAGCCTCCCATTGCAGAACGGTGCCAGGGAAAGAGGGCACGTTTACCAGGAACTGTGAGAGTTTGGCCAGATGAGCGTGTAAACAAGGGCAGGAGGGTGAATTTGCCTGACACATGGTGGCTGTGTCCCAAAGAAGACAAAGCCAGTTCTGTGATAATGGTGGGGCGTTCACAGATATTTGTGGCACTCTTTTATCTTGTTCCGTGATGGGGTGTTTGTGTTCATTATCTATTACTGTGTAGCAAATCACCCCAAAGCTCAGTTAAGTCTTCAAACAACCAGTATGCAGCATCTCATCATTTGTGTGGTGGATCAGGAATCCAGGAAGAATTACCCTGCGCGGTCCTGGCTTGGAGCTTTGTGTAGTCAAGATTCATCTGGCAGGTCTGACAGCTGAAGTGGATCCGGAGGGTTGGTTTTTAAGATGCCCCGCACACACAGCTCCTGACTCTGGGCGATGGGCTTTGACTCTCCACCACAGGGCTCTCTATGGGTAACTTTTCGAGTGCCTGCGCATCCTGGTGCTGCTTTCCCCAAGAGGGAGTGAGCCACGGGACGTAAAGGGGGGAACCCCACGTCTCTGCTGCCATTATTATTCTAGAAGAACTGACAGTCTGGACACTCTCTTCTTTACACAAAGAACAGAAACCAAGGCCAGTCAGAGGTAGGAAGACCATGATCTTGGGACACTAGATGTTTCTTATCTGGGCCAAGTGTCTTGGGGAAGACTTAATGGCTAAAGAGCAAAGACTTTGCAGCCAGACAGAACAGGTTCCTGACTTCTTTACTGGCGAAGTAGGAGAGGTTGGACAAGTGGTTGAACCACTCTGAGCTCAGTGTTCTCACCTGAGAACCATGTCTGACCTCTTCCGGCCTGAGCAGGGAGGAGGGAACAGTTCTGCACTAGCCTGAGCCAGAATATCCCAGGGCAAAGGTCACACATGCTGCCACCCTCAACTTCCTTCACCCTATTGTGACATTGAAACGCCTTTTCCCAGGCAGTCTACTTTTCTGGTGGGTGCGATTGTCTGTTGCAATGGCCTCCCAGGCCTCACAGACAGCACTCATGGATGTGGGGTTTCTTAGGGAAATAAACTGGTTATACAATGGTATGGAATATTCCGGTTGAGGGATAAAACAGGGGAAATTCAAAATAATAATAATTTATAAATTATTAAGGGTTCATGAGGGAGGGCGCATGGAGAGGGAGGGGGAAAATGAGGAGCTAATACCAAGGACTTAAGTAGAAGGAAAATGTTTTGAGAATGATGATGGCAACAAATGTACGAATGTGCTTTGCATGAAATGGATGTATGAATGGATTGTGTGAGTCCCCAATAAGATGATTTAAAAAAAAAGAACAGGAGAGATTGCGATGGACTCTAATAAAATCAAAAGACTAATTACACAGCACTATGAAGGGTTGTACTCCAAGGAATGCAATAGCTTGGAAGACATGGACAAATACCTGGAAAATCCCCTGGTTATCTCATATAGATGTGGAGAACTTGACCGACCCATAGCAAAAGAAGAAATAGATCAAAGAGATCAAAGAACTCCCAACTAAGAAAAGCCCTGGCCTAGATGACTCACAGGAGAATTCTACCAAGCATTCAGGGAAGAACTGACATCAACTCTACACAAGCAATTTCAGAACATAGAAAAGAATAGTAAACTCTCAAACACATTCTATGAAACTAGTACAACCTTGATGCCAAAACCTGGTTCTGACAGAAATACAGATCTATAGGCTGGTATCTGTACTGAACATAGATGCAAAAATCCTTAACAAAATCTTAGCCAATAGAATGTAAAATTATGGGCTGAGCCCCTGTGGCATAGTGGTTGTGTGCAGGACTGTGGCCCACTGGATTGAAGGTTCAAATCTAGCAGCAGCTCTCCAGGAGCAAGGCTAGGCCTCCCACTCCCACCACTAGAGGACAGTGATGCCCCCCCAAAGATAATAATAATAAAAGGATGTAAAATTATATAAAATGAATAATTCATCATGACCAAGGGGGATTCATGTCAGGGATGCAGAGATGGTTCAATATCTGAAAAACCATCAATATGTTCACCACATTGAGAAGAAGGACAAGAACCACATGATAATATTAATAGATGCAGAAAAAGTATTCAACAACATTAAACACCAATTCCCAATTAAGACACTCAAGAAGATAGTACTAGAAGGAAATTACCTCAGTATAATTAAAGCTGTAAATGAAAATCCAACAACCAGTGTTACAATCAATGGAGAAAAGACAAAAACATTCCCACTGAAAAAGGGGATCAGTCAAGGATGCCCCTTGTTCCCATTTTTATTTAACATTGTTCTGGATATCCTACCCAGTAATGTAAGGCAATGGAAGGATATGAAAGGTATACATCTGGGGAAAGAAGAAGCAAAATTATCATTATTTGCAGATGATCTGATTTCATATACTGAGAATCCCAAAGACTCCACAATAGGAATGATGGAAGCAATAGAGGAATATGGTAGAGTGGCAGGAGACAAGATCAAGAAGCAGAAGTCAATTGAATTGCTGTATACAACTAATGGAATTACAGAAAGAGATCAAGAAGGTAGTGCCTTTCACAGTAGCCAAGCATAAACTGAAATATCTAGGGATATACCTAAGCAAAAAACAAACAAACAAACCCAAAAAACCAAAAGATCTGTACGAGAAAACTACACCACATTATTACAAGAAATCAAATGAATTCTTCACAAAAGAATATACTATGCTCATGGATCAGTGGACTAAATATTGTAAAGATGTCATTCCTACCTAAGGCACTGTATAAGTTCAGTGCAATCCTAATACATACGACCAGCATCAATTTTCAAAGAAATGGAAAACTGACGACCAATTTCAATTCTTTGCCATAATTGGCAAAGAACTCTTCAAGAAGAAGAATAAAGTGCATTACCTGACTTTAAAACATTATACAGTGATAGGGGTCAAAACAGCATGGTACTGGTATAATGATAGATACGAGGACCAGTGGATAAAAACAGAAAATCCAGAAATACCACCAGAATATAGACAACCAATCTTTGATAAGAGTCCCAAAGTATCAAATGGGAAGCAGATGCCCTTTTCAACAAATGGTACTGGAAAAACTGAATATCAATCTGCAGAAGAATGAAGCAAGAGCCTTACCTCATCCATACACAAAGACAAATTCAAGATGGATCACAGACCTCTTAGTGAAACTCCAAATTATCAAAATTATCAGTGAAAAAAATTGGGATGAAGCTAAGAGCCTTAGCATAGGGAATACATGGGCTCTCAGTAGTAATGAAGGATACATACCCAGGAAAAGATAAAATAGACATATGGGACTTACTAAAGATAAAGCACTTGTGTATATTGAAAAACTTCATCAAGAGAGCAATGAGAGAGCTCATGGACTGGGAAAAGATCTTTAGGAATGACATATCACACAAGGGTCTTATGATTAAAACCTACAGAACCCTGCAACCTTACAAAAAGAAAAAGCAAAAACAAAACGAAGAACCGAATAGCCCACGGAGGAGGTGGGCATAAGAACTGAACAGAAGATTCACAAAGGAGGAAATTTGAATGGCCATTAAACATACGAGAAAATGTTCCTGATCATTAGCCACCTGGGAAATGCAAATCAAAACAACTATGAGATATTACCCAACACTCACATGGATAGCCCAATTGAAAAAAAGCAGAAAGCAACAAATGTTGGAGGGGGTGCATAGTGCAAAGTTACCAGGCTTAGGACCAGAAACTCTGGTAAGAGCCAGACCAAACCCAATAATACATATGTCATAAAAAGATGCAGATAGCACGTATGCTAAGAGATTTTCCCCAACATAGCCCACATGCCTTTCCAGCCCACAGAGGTGTGGGGGAAGCAAAAGACAGCAATGGGAGAACAGGATCCTAATCCACTAAGGGGAGGGTATTGTTTATGTCTTCACAGGAAAGGGGGGTGAGGAGAGAGAGAGACTCATTCCAGTGTGCCAATTCTTGAGGGTGACACTTCTGCTTAGAGCAGTTCATCCACAGAGAGGCCTGAGATTCAGCGTCATCTTGAGACATGATGTCCCCTTCCTAGATGACAGAAATACAGAGGACAAAACAGAAGATACAGTTTGGGTGAGTGGTCAGTCTGACCCACCCACATGTGACAAATCAAGAGGGAAGTACAACACACCAGCAATGGGAACAAAGCCTCAAAGTCTCTGAGGAATCCTGATTGTAGACTTCTGGCTGGGGGTAGTGCTCGACACCTCATCTGAATGGGTTGGGGAATATTCACAAGCGGGCCACACTCAAAGTCTAAAGGTGTAATAGGTTGGGGAGCGGGGAGTGGGGAGGGGGCACTAGACCATTCTATCCCTGACTGCAGGAAGAGCCATGGGGTCTTGTAGAAGGTACACCCCTCGGTCATGAATGCTGAGGACTAAAAGGATATAAGTGCTTTCAGGTAAGTGGATTCTGGGATATGGATCTCTGAAAGAAAAGGCGATTGGGGGCTGAGCTCTGGTGGCGTAGTGGTTGTGTGCGGGACTGCGGCCCACTGGGATGAAGGTTCAATTCCAGCTCCACAGGAGCAAAGGCTGGGCCTCCTACTCCCATCACCAGAGGGCAGTGATGCCTAAAAAAATATAAATAAATAAATAAATAAATAAATAAAGGCGATTGAACCGGTGAATTATAGCAGGGTCTGCTTGATATTTAACTGAGGGATACTCATCTACTCTGTGTCAGGACAACAGTTACAGTTGGAACTATTTGTACGGTCTCTCTCTTTTTCTCTTTTTCTTTTGGTGTCTGTCTATCTAAGATAGGCAATATAAGCAATCCCAAGGAGACAGCAATGGGACCGACAGTTCCACAGAGGGATGGGGGAGGAGGAGGCTGGTGGTGGAGTGGCAAGCCAATAATAACAGAGACAGGGAACTAGCAAGGGATCTAAAAAGGAGGGTGCAGTATTCCTGGTCATGTTTGAGCAGTTGAAATGATTCTGAAGGGAATTACTCAGAGGAATCAATGATGGGTAAACATGATAGTGGCGCAGGAGTAAAGAAAGAAGAAAAAGAGGAAAGAACAAGAAAGTAAAAATCGGGCTGAGCCCCGGTGGCGTAGTGGTTGTGCACAGGACTGGGGCCCACTGGGATGGAGGTTCAATTCCAGCAGTGGGGCTGGGCCTCCTACTCCCACCACCAGAGAGCAGTGATGCCCCCCCAAAAGAAAGTAAAAATTATATCTAGGTTATAAATTATATGTAAATATTATGTATGTGTTTAAATATATAAAGGTAGGTATATTTTTCTATGTATATGTATAAAACACGCATATATATATGCATACACATATGTAAATACAATAAGAAAGCAGATGAACTTTAAACCTCTACTTAAATCTTACCTCAGTACAAGAACAATTTGTTCTAACAATATGGCAACATATGATACATACTTTCCTGACGTGATTGCTGAATACAAAATGGGTGTGTAAGCAAATGTGGTGAAGAAAGCTGATGAGGTCAGGCTACTAAATGACCGAGGTCTTAAAGACTTGAAGTTAAATAAGCAGCCATCTAGCAGGGAAACAACAAAACCCACATGGAAGAAGCATATCAGCCTGTGTGACCATGAGGCATCATTAGGAATAGATATCAGAAATCCAAAAAGTAGCAATCAAATTGATGTGAAGGAGACCCAAAAGCCACCTGTAAGATAATTGGACAGTTCCTCACAGAATGGTCACATGGAAGGGATGGTATATTCAGGGTGCAGTGAAGTACTGGTGAATCATGTAACTATTCTATAGTTCTTTAATCTGTTTTCCCCTTACTATGATGGTCTTAGTTTTACATCATTAATCTTGTTAGACCTGTATAATTAAGTCTGTTCAATGCCTGAAATCCAAGACAGAAAAACCCTTCAGAAACATCAATGGAAGTATTGATTCCCTGGGGGTATGGGTGGTGGTGGTGGTGCAGGGGGAACTGATAGCAATGATGACTATATAACTCAGTGGTTATCAGCTTTCCTAATGCCAGAACCCTTTAATACAGTTCCTCATGTTTTGGTGACCCCCCAATCATAACATGATGTTTGTTGCTACTCCATTACTGTAATTTTGCTACTAATATGAATCATTGTTTACATCCGGATATGCAGGATATATTTTCACTGTTACAAATTGAACATAGTTGTCATATATACTTAACTATAAACTTACTCAAATCTCAGCCAAGGCACCTAATTTTACCACAGAAACTGCATTAAAAGTGTGCTGAAAACCTCAGTTTTTACATAAGTATGTGTGTGTGAGTATTTCTGGGGGGTAGAGCTGGGGAAGGAAGGGATAAAGGAGAAATGACATCAAAGAGTTCAAAAAGAAAAAAAAGAAAGAAAAAGTTTTGAAACGAATGGTGGCAGCAATTGTACAATTATGCTTAATCTAATTAAATTATGGATTGTCATCCTCAAGAACTCCCAATAAAATGATTAAAAATAAATCAATAAAAGGTAAGAATACAGTTTTTTTGTCTGCAGTGTCTCTTCTCAGTTAAGCTGCTACAAATCTCTCTCTCTCTCTCTCTCTTTCTCCTGTAAGTACTAATACATGCCCAAAGGGCACACCATTCTGTAACCCTGCCTCCTGCCCAATGGCAACTCATTATTACTTGGTCTATTTCTGCTGCTTCTCCTTCTCTACCTCCTGTGCTGCTGCTGCTGCTTCTCCACACAGATGTGCCACACCTGTGACTCTCCTTCCTGCTGGTTGTGGGAGTCTCTGGCCTCTGGGATGGCTCACTTTATACTCAGTGGATTGTCAAAGCAGACCAATCTCCTTAGTAGAGTCCTCTGCATCCTGATTTGCATGTCCCCACCCGGGCATTGGTGGAAGTTACAAAGACTCCAGATAGAAGAGCCATACCAAGTGATTTCACATCACCTCACAGGGACATTGGGGAGATTCAGTGCAAGCTGACAGTTACAATGATGAGCTGCTTAGCCAGTATTGACCTATACATTTATTCTTAACAACGATACCAAAGTAATAACAAAACCTACCAACCAACCAACCAGTTGCTCCAACTTTATTCTGACATAGGGCGATCTTGAGTGTCCAGAGCAGAACTGTGTGCAACAAGGTTTTCAAAGGCTGCCACCTTTCCAGAGCGGATCCCCAGGTTTTCCTTTGGAGGCACCTCTATGTGGATTCTACTGCCACCCTTTGGATTGGGAATTGATGCTGAACTGTTTGTGCCAGCCAGGAACCCCCAATGATAGTAATTCTGAAAGATATTTATTAAGCCCTTATTATTTTTCAGGCTCTAAAGCTGACAGCAGTTAAAAACCTGGCTCCAGGGCACAAAGTTAGAGGTGTTTAGACTCAAACTCAGGTCTGTCTAAAACTGTCGAAGCTTATGCTAAACTGATAGCCTACTCTTTCACTTAATAATACACCTACTCTTGCATATCAACTACCTCGTTATCCAACATTTCACATTTATGACAACATTAAAGATATTCTGCATTTTAGTGACAATGATGAACACTAGGGTGGGAGGCAAGAGTGTGATGGTGACGATTATGTGTCAGTTTGGCTGGGCCATGCTGTCAGAAGTTTGGCAGTTGTTAAAAATCTTCCCAACTGGGCTGTTATGATAGATGGAGGAGAAATGGAAGTTGTCAAGGATTTCATCTTGCTTGATTGTACAATCAATGTTCATAGAAGTAGCTGTCAAGAGAGCAAACGACTGATTATATTAGGTCAATCTGCTGTGCAAGACCTCTTTAAAGTGTTGAAAAGCAAGATGTCATTTTGAGGGCTAAGGTATATACGCCTGCCTCAAGTCATGGTACTTGCAAATGCTTTATATGCATGTCAAAGTTAGACATTGAATAAGGAAGATCAAAGAAGAATTGGCCATATTTGAAGTATGATGCTGGCAAAGAATACTGAAAGTACCATGGACTGTGAGAAGCACCAAGTCTGTCTTGGACGAAGTACAGCTAGACTGCTCCTTAGAAGCAAGGATGTCCAGGACAGAGACTTCAAGAATGTTTCTACCCAACCCTCAGGGAACTGCACCGTGGACTGGGCACTATGATGACCTAACATGCTGACCTTACAGGGAGCATGGCATCCCTCAGGTGTCCCACCAGAAGGACCTGGCATGGAAGTTTGATTGAATGAACTAGGCCCTACCTCAAAACTAATTATACCATTGGTTTTAGGGTGAACATCCTGATGGTAGAGAATGCAAGGGATGGCCACCTTAGGACTGTGGAAGTGGCAGTCATTGGACTTTGGGTGGGACCACTGGCTTAGTGGATTTCCAATGAAAGGAGACCCATAACCATGATATATTTGGTGTTTCAATGTTCCCCTTGCATTAATATGGCAGGTTTTGATTTGAGGAGCAAGGGTCTGCCCTTTTAAGAGGCAATGCAGGAAAATTTCCTGCAGCACCAATCCCCCTGCTCAAAATGTACACAGAGCTCAAGCAATTAAAAAATTAATCTGTATAAAGCAACAACTCATGGATTGTAGCTTGCAGTTTGACTATACTCTCATAAACTCCTCATAGCACTAGTACCTTAAATTCTATGTCACTGGATAAATTGTTGTTGTCATCAAAGCAGTTACCTTTTTGGGGGGGAGTATGTTTTGTTTGTTGTTGTTGATCTTGTTGGTTCTGGATCTGTTTACTGTTTTTGTCATAATATGACCGCAGAAGTAAACCAGAGTGGTTCATAACCCATGAACAAGCTGATGGATTCTGGACTCCCCTGTAATTCTAGCCCCAATTCAAGAACAGTTAGTCCTTATAACATGGGCCTGCCCTATACTTGCCTTTATGAAGAGATCACTGAAGCTAAGGGTGTTGCAGCAAAGTGTAATGAAGAAAGCCGATAGTGCCCAGCTATCTATTGAATAGTATCTGGGGTCTTAAAGACTTATACTCAAACAAGCAGACATGTAAGTGAGGCTTCACCTAGATCCACACAGAAGAAGCACTCCAGCTTGTATGATCCCAAGATGATGATAACAAACCCTGAAGATGAGGAAGGGAAAAGCGTCAGAGCTTAAATTGTGAACACCCAATTTATAGAAGGCTAAGGAGGATGGCAGGAAGGCAACATCCATCTGCAGACTGTCTGGTCGGATTGAATTGGGCCTCTGGCAGCTGTTCTTCAGTCACAGGTGAGGACCTGCAATGGCTTTACTATGAGACAGAGATTACTGTAGCCTTGGTTATGAGGAATAGAACCATTGTAATATGATATTTGGTCAGTTGACTTCTCTCCTGACCCAGCCTGTATTTGCTTTATGCTCAAATAGTTCTTGATTTTCCCAAGCAAGACATTTCTTCTCTGGCTTTTAAAATATTGTTGGTGTTTTTTATTTTCTCTCTCTTTATTTTTATCTTTATAGATTATTGTCATTGTTGTTTTCTTCTGTCTGTTTCAGTTTGTTTTTGTTTCTGTTAGGTCTCCCAGTTCAGGAAGCACAAAAGGTATGTGGATGCGTAGAGACAATAACTGATGCAACAGTAGTGCACCAGGAACAGGGCACGGTAAGGGAAAGGGGAGGGGCTCGAGGATCCATGGGTAGGTGTGGGGAGGAGCAGCAGAGCTGATGCTGATGATGCAGGGACAGCTCTTTTCAGAAGGGGTTCAAATATGGCAGCATCTGATGGGTGGCTATAATGGAAGAGGCAGGAAACGACCACCTTGATCTAAGGTTCCCATGAGTGAAGGCCCATGTTAATGGTGGTGGAGCAGTTCTGAGGGGGCTCACGATGACAGTTGTAATCTAAGGCACTGAATTGCACACGTAGACATTGTTGTATTGTTGAATGTTCTGTTGTGTATATTTTTGCCAAAATAGAACATAAAATGACACGAATAACAACGAGTACAGGATAAAAGAAAGTGTTCTAACATTGATTGTGATCGAGATTGCACAGCTTCTTGATATGGTTTGAACTATTGAATTGTTTGATATGTGACTGATGTGCTAATAAAATGGTTTTTAAAAAAGAAGCAAGGTTTTTAAAAATGGTGCAACTTTGTCTCACATAATTTGGACATGTCATGAGGAGAGACGGTCCCTAGAAAAGGACATCATGCTTGGTCAAGTGGATGGGCAGTCAAGAAGAGAAGACGCTCAACGAGATGACGTGACACCGACGGCAATGATGGACTGGAACACGGCGATTGAGAAGGTGATGTGGGGCTGGGCAATGTCCCTTCCGTTTGTACAGAGCTTTGTTGTGAGTTGGAAACAACTCGATGGCAGTAAGCCACAAGGATGTCATTGGACAGCTTTGTTACCAGAGAGCCTCCTCCAACTTGTGATCTGATGTGATGGTCTTCCATCGCCACAAAATGCCAATGTTCCCACAATGACCTGTTTTTTGAAACGTAACCATGCATAAATGAGGAGTGGGGACAATCTGATAATCGCCCATTACACGACTCTGCTTCATTTAGCCTATTCCTCTCTCCTTTGACTGCTGAGGAGTAGACACCAACCTCCCTGCCATCACGTCGAGTCTGACTGACAGCGACCCTGTAGGATAGTAAGACTTGCCTCTGTGAATTTCTAGGACTGAAACTCTTTTTTTTTTTTTTTTTTGAGACTAACTCTTTACAGGAATAGAAAGCCTCATCTTTCTCTTGGTGTAGTATCTAGACAAATCATAATGCAGTTACTGCTTCCCCTGATGTTAGATATTTACTACGTTGCTGCCCTGGAACTTAGCCAAAAGCTCAATTAGGCCAGCAGTTGTGCGAGTTATTTAATTTCCACCAGTCCAAGGATATCCAGAGAGGTAAGGATTCATTCAAAGTCTAATTTGTCTAACACAGAGTGACTTCCAAGGATCAAGGATGCCTTGATTTCTCAATCCTGAAGGGTCTCATCCAATCGGGTCCCCAAGGAGTACCTTTATTTCCTCCAGAGACCAGCAGTATGGGCTTGGCATCTTGAAGGTTTAATGAAAGCCCAGCTCTTGGTAGGTTAGAACCGGGCTCCCATCAGCCGGGTGTCACCAGATTTAGCTTGGCATCCGAATAGGCAGGTTGCTAGGCGGTCACAAAAGCCCCCACAATCTCCAGTGGCTGACAGGATCCCTCCTGAGGCTGCTGTGGACTCTTTCCATTGTGCATGTTCTAGTCCCCAAGTTCCACCGAGCTGAAGTCACCAACCTGAACCTTCCCAGTCACCACTCCACGAGGCAGGAGAGAATGATGTGAAGTGTGCACTGGTTCCGAGAGCTTTGCCCTGGAGGTGACACATGACATTTCTTTCACTTGATCTACTTACTTGTTTTTAAACAAAGCAAGTTCCAGAGCCACGTCTATCTCTGAAGGGGCAGGACAGGGCAATTTGACCCACAGAAGCAAGCATACAGGGGGTGCCCCCCACTTCAGGAAAAAGAAACAAACAAACAAACAACTTTTTCCAGCAGGAAATAGCCCTGCTGGGTGAAACTTTCATCGCATACATTTTTCTGGCTAGGTGAGCCTTGAGGAACTTGCTCTGAGTTAGTGCACCTGGTGGTGTTGCCTGGGAAAATTTTCTCTGGTCACAGTGAATGTTTTTGTAAAAGCAGTTTGACTTGAACCTCTTTTTATTTTTAAAAAGAGTTAAACCACACGTTTATTAAAGCATAGGATCACTTCAAAAGGAAGGAAGCAGGTCCTTCTCTCGGTCGGACACCTTAAGCACAGATAAGATGCGTTCTGGCAGGGTGCATAGCGGGTTCCCTGTTAAGTTGAGATGGGCAAGCTTTCTAGTTTTGAAGGGGCACTTTCCGAAGGGAGGGGTTTGCCGCTCTGCAGAGTCAAGCAACTTTCTAATGAGTCCGTCTGACCGTTCGTCCGTCTGCCCGTCCCTCCTTGGGTCTCAGGCACAGTTTCTTCCAATTTTATCTCAGCTCTGGCTCAGGCTCTGTGCGTTCTTTTAATTTATCAGTAGCTGCAGTCCTGTGTCGGGATTTGTTTGACATATTTGATTTAGGGTTGTCATCATATCTGTAAGAGCCCCCAATAAAGCGATTTAAGTTAAAAAGAGAGAGTTATGGCCTTGGAAACCCACGGAGCAGGTCTATTCTCTCCTGTAGGGACACGTGAGTCAACATTGGCTTGATGACAGTGAGGTGTTCAAATTCTGCCTCTGAGCCCTGAGCAATACTGGGTCCAGCCAGGTGGTTCAATGGTAGATTTCTCTAGCCCTCTTCTGGGCAGGAGACCCAGGTTGGATTTGGACCCATGCACTGCATGTGCAGCCACCTTGTCATTCAGTGCGGGGAGGGTTGCATGCTGCTATGAGCTGGCTTCAGCAGAGCTTCCACACTAAGGTGGACTAGGAAGCACGGCCTGCCAGTGGACTTCTGGAGACTCTCGACATCCCCGGCGTCTGATCCCACTATCAAGTGTCAGAGCAGGGGCTTCTGGCCTGCCTGCTTAAGGGAATGAGTGAAGGGCTCTGTGAAAACAAGTTATGAACCAAGGACCTTGTGATATTAAGGCTTCATAAAGCCCTTCATCGCAAACCTCAATTTTTGTGATGGCAGATTTAAGAGAACAGCATGCAGCTGTGAAACTTTGTTTCCTGTTCTGGAAAAATGCTGCAGAAACTGTTGTGATGCTGAACACAGCTGACAAGGAGGGTGCTATGGGAAAAATTCAAGTGTATGAGTGATTTTCTTGTTTCAAAAAAGGTGAACTGTTGATTAATGACAAACTTCATTCTGAACATCCGTTAGCTTCACAGATGGTTGAAAAAGCTGACTCATAGTTCATTTGGAGTTTGTTACAGTAGATCAGACTGTCAATCAAGCTTTCTTTTTAGAAGTTTGGGAAAGATTGCGTTTAGTAACAGTGTGCAACCAAAAAGACCTGATTTGTGCCAGAGGGGGGATTGGTTTTGCCACTATGATGACGTACCATATATACTCATGTATAAGCTGAGATTTTAAAAAAATGATTTATTTTTTAATTTAAATTAAAAAATTTTTAAATTAAAAAACTCAATTTTTTTATTAAAAAATTTTGTGTGTGTGTGGGCATCACTGCCCCCTGGTGGGAGTAGGAGGCCCAGCCTTGCTCCTGGAGAGCTGTTGCTGGATTTGAACCACCAACCCTGTGAGTCGCAGTCCCGCACACAACCACTATGCCATCGGGGCTCAGCCCTAAGCTGAGATCTTT
The DNA here is from genome assembly GCA_004026705.1 of Nesogale talazaci. Classification (NCBI taxonomy): domain Eukaryota; kingdom Metazoa; phylum Chordata; class Mammalia; order Afrosoricida; family Tenrecidae; genus Nesogale; species Nesogale talazaci. The sequence continues at coordinate 30,683 of PVJH01017583.1, read as the reverse complement.
GGCAGTTTTTGTGATCAAAGTAAGTCCCTCAGCTGATATTGGATTGGCTTATACTCAAGTATATATGGTATCTGTTCATGCAGCCATCTCAGTACATCAGTTTTGGGCAAAAACCAGCATGTCTCTCTCTCTCTTAAAAAAATTAAATTAAATTAGTTTATTTAAATCATTTTACTGGGGCTTTTATAGCTCTTCTAACGTTCCATATATCAATTATAGCAAACATATTTGTACATATGTTGTCTTCATCATTTCCAAAACATTTTCTACTTAAGCCCTTGGTATAATCTCCCCTTTCTTCTCCCTCCCTTTCCCACCCTCCCTCCCTTGTGTATCTTTGCTCAATTATATTTTGTTATTGTTATTTCATATCTTACATTGTCCACTATTTCCCTTCACCCATCTTTCTGTTATTCACCGCCTTAGGGTAGGGGGAGCTATATATCCAACCTTGTTATGGGTTCCCTCTTTCTCACCCTTCCCCCTCTCTGACCATCCCCCTATCCTCATGATATTGCTACTCCCACCACTGCTCCTGAGTGGTTTATCTTTTCTGAATCTCATGTGTGGAGACCTCTTATCGGTATCAATGTGTGTTCTCCAGTCTCCAGATTTATAAGTTAGAACTGGGTCATAGCAATTGGGCAGGGCTGGGTGTGTAGATGGGTAGGAAATATTCAGGACTGAGAGGAATGATGTGTAATTTGTTGGTGCTATACTGCACCTTGGTTGAATCATCCCTTCCTTATCCCTTATGCTTCTGTGTGTGTGAGGGGTGGGGGTGGAGGTGGAGGTGGGGGGTATTCAATTATCTACAGATGAACTTTGGGTCTCCACTGCCACCCCCTTCTTTCACATCGATATAGTTGTTTGTTTTGGATCATTTGTTACCTGATACCTGATCCTGTCAACACCTCATGATCACACAGACTAGTGTGCTTCTTCCATGTGGGTTAATGGGCTTTCTTGGTAGATGGTTGTTTGTTTGACTTCAAGCCTTTACGACCCCAGGTGCTATCTTTTGAAAGCTGGCCATCATCCACTCTCTTCACCACATTTGCTTATGTGCCTGTATTGTCTTAGCAATTGTGTCAGGAAGGTGACTATCAAAGAGTGCCAGGTTATCAGAACAAAGTGTTCTTGTGTTAAAGGAGGGCTTCCAGCATGCCTCTCTTGCCCCATGCACCTGACCTTGCTCCACGTGACTTCTTTTTCTTTCTGCAAACGAAGAGGGATGTGAAAAGACAGTGATTTGATGATGTAGAAGAGGTGAAGACAAAAACGAGGAAGGTGTTATAAGTCATCTAAATAATGAAAAATGTTTCCAAGAATGGAATGGCAGATTTGACCAATGTATGTACTAAGTGTAATGGAGAGTACTTTGAAATGATGAGGTTGTTTTGTAAAAACATTTGAATACAGAGCTTTGGAAAAAATGTCATGTACTTAGTGAAGAGCACTACTGATGACCACAGGCCCTATCTTCTGCTGGTCATTTAGAAGAAGAGATCATCCTAACCACATGAGAGTCTGGGGGCTCTTGGCAGGCACTCCTGGATGAATGACCCTTGCCCCTTACACGCTTCTTGCCCACACCCTGACACTCACTTGCCTCTGCATCCCTGGAAGCCCAAAGAGACAAGGAGAACAGACAAGTGTGGTTCCAGGCAGATGGTTGATGGATTCCCCAACGACTAGAGGTAGAATTCTAAATTCTGAACTCTGTTGGCCCACAGAATACCTATGTGCCTGTGGCCATGGACTATGGCCAAGTCTTTTGACTCCTGGGGGACCTTAGAGAAGTCATCTGGAAGCAACCTACCTGTACCTCAAAAGGGGAATGTCTATACCAATGGAACATTGGTTTCAAGACAACTCATAGTTAAGATCTTATTGACTTTACTCAGCAACCCATGAATTGGGCAGCATCCATTCTCAAAGCAGACAGGGGCTCTTAAGCATAGCAGTACAAAGCAGGAAGGTTTTGATAGGCAGCAGAGATACAGGAACCAGGAAGTTTTGCTAAGCAAATTCAGATTGGCTGATGAGCATATTTCCTACTGGGCACTTGCAGATTGGCTGGCAGACATTTTCATTCCTTATTTTGGGTAAAGTGGACATTTTGAACTAGGCTGAGCTGAGCAGGCAGATTCTAATTGGTTAACGTTCATTTCACGGAAAGTTGAGCAATCATAAGAAATAGAAACGGGCTTGGCATGAGTGTTCCCTTTTGGGTCCTAACAAGAGTTTCTTAATATAAATAAAAAGAAATATCCAGTGTTTGTACAGCTCTATCTCAACATGGAATGTTGAGCGAAAAAGGCAGGTGGTAGAACATATGCACAGTGTGATAACATTTGTGTAATTTCAAAAACAGAGATACTAAACAATAGCATACATAGTGTTGCTTAATGCACTTCTGGTGGTGAAGTGCTTACGCACTGGATCTTGAGCTACAAGATTCAAAGTTTGAAACCGCCAGTCGCTCTGTGGGAGAAAGACAGGATTTTCTGCCCCTGTATTCGAGTACAGTCTTGAAAACTCAGAGGCGTTTCCAAACTCAGGCAATTCTACTCTGTGCTATGGAGGGGCTAAGAGTTGGCATTGACACAGTGGCAGTGAATTTGGCTTTGGTTTGGTTTGTGTTAACACGTACACTGTGTATGACGTAGGTGTAGCAGGTTGAGGGAAGTGAAGAGGAGGGGGAGAGGAGAGAATGAGGGCATAAATGTGCCTTCAGCTCTATTTGTACTTTAAAGTTTTACAAACACAAGATTCAGTAAATATAGCAAAATTTGAATAATTGCCAATTCTGAGTGGCAGTTGTTGGTAGGTGCTGTAAAGTTGGTTCCTACTCACAGCAATTGTATGTTCGACTGAAGCAAAAACCACCCAGCTCCACACCATCCTTGGATTGTATGTTGGAGCCCATGGTAGTCACGGTGTCAATCCATCTCATGGAGTCTTCCCTCTTTGTTGACCTTATGTTTTACCCAGCTGGAGGTCCTTTTCCACCTGCAACCTTGTTCTGCATGGTAAGAAGAGGATGACTGTGATGCTATTGTTCATAATTTTCGTATTTCTAGATTGGAAAGGGAAACACTTTGCTTGGGTATCTATTATGTGTCTCTGAAAATACCTGTGCCTGTAAGTATGACTCTGTTTGGAATTGAGGGGTGGTGGTTGTTCTTTTGTTATGTCAATTAGACCATATCAGAAGAGGATGGGTCCTAAGCCTAATCACTTCTGACTTATAAAAAGAGCAGACTAGAGGTAGTCACAGAAGGATGACACCATATGAAGATAGACACATATGACAGCTGCTTCAGTAAACCTAGGAACTCCGTGCTTTGACAGTCACGACAAGTTGAACTAGACCAAGAAGGACCTCCCACTACAGTCACGGACTTTGGTCTTCTAGCTCCCTGAAGCAGTGAGAAAATAAACTTCTGTTTTTTAAACCATCTATTTGTGATACTTTTTGTTATGTGGAAGCATTTGGTAATGAAGACAACCTCTTTTGGTCTCAGTTTTCTGATCTCTAAAATTTGGAAGGCGGACACTACCAAAGGATGACTGTCAGTCAGCTGGACTTCACTCCAGCTACTGTAATTAAATAAAAAAGTGCAGACTGACATAAAGATGTCAATTGTTAGTTTTTTCCAGAATGGAACTTAAGGAGCTTAATGACCTATTTTCACCATCATTTCATAAAATAAAAGGACAATTTAGCATGGAGTAGTGGAAAGAACATAGTCTTTAAAAGGAGAGCTTAGGGTTAGGGAAAAAAAACCCAAAACAAACAAACAAAAAGGAGAGCTAAAGAAAGAACTATTCCTATTTTCAAGTAGCTTATTAATGAAATAACCATATTCATTATAAAACATTTGGAAAATTAATCATGAACAAAAGAAAAATTACACATTCCAATTCTCACCACTCAGGCACAGCTATTCACATTCAGATATTTCTTTATTTTGCTTATCTATACACATAAGTGCATATTGGGAGTTTTTAAGAACTATTTGACTTTTATTGTTGAGAGTATTTACAGGAGAACCCACAGCAATCCCACAGTTCTTTACAGAACACTTCAGCAAGAGGATGACAGTCTTAGTGCTGTGCCACCATTCTCACCTTCGAGGTTGGAGCTGCCCCCCCACCTCCACCCCAATAAGTTCACGTCCTTCCAACCATGATCCTCGGCTCACCATCCTCTCTCTGGCAAGTTTCCTATCTAATCTCTGAAGATCCTCTTCTCAGTCTCAGCCCACACAGCAGGGGTTAAGGAAGCACAAGGATCCAGGACACCATTCTTTGCTAATTACTATTTTGTTGATGGCAAAGATTTCATTTTGCTTGGATCCACAACCGATGCTCATGGAAGCAGCAGCTGTCAAGAATTTGCATCATCATATATGTACAAAAGTGCTAGATATGATTAATGTGTGCATTGTTATAAGATCTGTAAGAGCCCCCAATAAAATTATTTATTAAAAAAAGAGAATTTGCATCAATGGGGAGCTAAGAACAAGTACAAGAAGAAAATTGTTCTGAAATGGATTCTGCTGATGATCGCAAATATCTTCTTCATGTAAATCAAATGATTCAGTTGTATAGTATGTGAAGTAAATCCCAATGAAAACGTAGCTAAAAAAAATAAAGAATTATCTTTTTTTAATAAAGAATCTTTACTGGGCAACTTTGCTGTGAGAGACCTCTGTAAAGTGTTAAAGCGCAAAGATGTCCCTTTGAGGATTATGGTGAGCCTGCTTGCTGTCTTGGTATTTTTGGTTACCTCATGTGGATGTGAAATATGGATAACTAACAAGAACTCTTGGGAAAGAATTGATGTGTTTGAACTCTGTGAGTGGTGAAGCATATTGACTATGGCACAGACTACCAAAGGAGCAAACATCTGCTTTGGAAGAAGTACAGCTGGGCTGCTCTTTGGAGTAAGCGTAGTAAGATGTCATCGCTCATGCTTTGGACATGTCATCAGGAGAGACTAGTCCCTGGACATGCACAGTAAAGAGAGTCACCGAAAAGGAAGACCTTCAAGGCTGTGGATGGTACCTGGCTGCAGCAGGGACCTGACATCAAAAACAATGGTGAAGATGACTTTAGATTGGGTAATGGTTCAGTTCTCCGGGCATGGGTCACAGCCAACTTGATGGCACCCCCCAAAAGAACAATGCTTTATTGTTTGGGTTTTTAAGAATACTTGAAGTGATGTTTTTAGTTAAAGATTTAACAATGGCCTCAGGGCAATATTATCAAGAGTCTTAATTCTATGAGAATTTGAAAGTACATTCTATTTTTTTCCCTCTGGATCAGAATTCTGCTCTAGAAACTTTTATCAATACCTTCAATAATGGTAGTAGGGCACCATCCAGTAATTAATTATCTCCTGGCCACAGAGGCAGCTATTCTTGGAAGTAATTGGCCACAGATGTCATTTCCTCATATGGCCGACTTCCCTTCCTTTCCTGTTGCTCCAGGTGAATAAAGACCCATCATGGTACCTGGAATGTCTGCTTGTGAGCTTTGAAGACTGCAGGCACCATGAGACCAAATAAGAGACAGAACAAGAAGGCAGGTTTTAGTTTATACCTGGAATCTATACCCCCTTTTTCTATTTTGAATGCAACATATTAAATGGACTTTAAGGGGGAAAAGGTAAAAGAAAATGAAGATATTAATAATGAGCTTTCTCTCCCCATTGCTGTTTTTCTTATTTCATTTGAGTCAATGAGAACTTCCCCACAGACTGGCATTTGGGGAGAATAAATGACATAAATAGTCTTGTCCTCAGTGCCATTGAGTTGGTTCCAACTCATACTGTCCCAATGACCCAGGAAGGAATAATCAGAAATTCTATTTTTTGAGCACTACTGTGGGCCAACTTACCCAGACCTTATCTCAAGAATCCTTGCAACAACCCAGGGGAGCTGGATAGTATTTTTGCCACAATAGCAACCTCATCTGTGGAACCTGAGGTTCAGAGAGATAGCAACTTGTCTAACGTCACACAATTACTGACACCAGTCACCTGGAGAGGTCCAGTCACTTCCCAGCTGGCTTGTCATCTGCCACCATGCGCCTCTGAGGTGAGAAGGTGATCTGCCTGGAGCTTGAAGTTCAGTCAGGGGTCTGAGGGCAGGGAGGACGCTTATGCAGTCTCCAACAGCATGTGTTCAGGAGCACAGTGGCTCTTTTCTGAGAGAGAAGCTCTCCTGGTTTAGTGATGGGTACTGAATGTGCTCACTCTTCCATCATCCTTGGTTAAGTCCACCTCATCTCTTCCTGAGACCTTGTTCCAGGGAAACTTAGGTCAGTCAACTTGGACACTATCACACCTTCCACTTTGGCCCTTGCCTTTTCCTGTCTACCAGGGGCCAAAATAGCCATAGCACTCTCCATTCACTCATTACCTGAGGCTGCCCTGTGCCCAGTGTAGATGAGTGCAGGGCAGCATGTAGGGAGGGACAAGGGGAGGCCCTCACTTGTAGAGCTGTATGAGGGAGAGCATTAGACTGGGTTCTCTAGAGAAACAAAATCCGTGGCATTTATATATTTGTTTATAAATTTATATCAAGAAAATGGCTCACACAGTTTTAGCATCAAGCAAATGCAAGTCCAGCCATTTTTCAAGCTTGTGGATCAGATGTTAACCTAGAAGCTCCTGATTCATGCAATATTGGGAGCTGATTAAGCCAAGATTGGCAGGGAGACTACAGGATGGTGGCTGCAGAGGTGGATGGATTCAAGGTCAAGGATGAATTCAAGGATGAAAAGGAGAATGAGTGCAAATTTGTAGCTCAGAGGGCAGGCTGCTGATGGCTCCCAGGGCGGCAGGGAATATGGCAGGCCGCTGTTCACCAGCAGAGAACTGGAAATTGGTCAGGCAGATGCAAGGTCTAGCCCTTGTAAAAAGCAAACAGCGTTTCCAGTACCCATGTATATAGGAAGCAGTCACTCCTCTGCAGAGGAAAGTGCCTTTCAATCGCATCAGCATAGTGACCTGAGTAGGACAGTTGCATCTGTCCCCACCTTCTTACAACTGATTGGCTGCTCATCAAAGTCCCATTGTGGTGTTCATTGCATTGTGGTAGGTCACATTTGGGGGAATCTTCAGAGGTAACTGGGGAACCACTGAGAAGCTGGGCCCAGCCCAGTTGACTTAACACCTGACACGGGAAGGGAACCTGAGATGTGGAGAGGGCACAGGTTTAGACAGAGCTGGCCTCATAGCAGGCCTGGAAACTTCTTTCCCTTCCTTCTCTGCGAATCAGTGGTCCCCCAGGCTGGAACAGCTTTGGGAGTCTGAGTTCACACAGCCCTGGAAGCCCTCATTATGGGGAATAGAAAAAAAGAGAGAAAAGTTAGAGCGATAAAATGAAGTGAAAAATGAGTGGTTAGCATGAAAAAAAAAAAGACATCACAACAAAGAAAAAGCTTATGAATACCACGAACATCACAGAACTCACAAATAATACCTTTGTGAGCTAACAGCCTGACACATCACTAAAGTATTTAGGCCTACGTTCTTGGCTACATACTCCTGAAGATCTCTCCTAGGACCTTAAAGGGGACCCTGAATTTAAATCTCACTTTCGGCTTCTTAGTAGAGCTACCCCTAGAGTTAGCTTATTAGCCTCGAAGCATTCCTACTCTGTGGGTACCATTATGCACTCATTTCACTGACTGGGTAACTGAGGCTCACAGAGAAAAGTCTGTCCAAGGTCAAGAACTCTTTGTGACCTTGATACGACCACCGCTGACACTGGTTGGCCTCATTCATGGCCGAGTGGAACCGAGCCCAGGGGTTGCAATGCCTGATTTCTCTGAATTTAATTCTCCTAGTGTTTCTTTTGAGGCACATTGAGGTGGACGCAAACCTTCAACCTTGTGGTGAGCAGTGTTCCACCCAGGGATTCTAAAATCCACTGCCATTGAGTCCATGCCAGTGCACAACAGCCCTCCCGGGCAGATCCTGAGTGCTCCTCCATATCTCAAAGGCAGCCATGTTCCTGGACGCAGACTGTGATGTTTTCCTCCCTTGAAGCGACTGGTGGGCTGGGGCCACCAAACCGGTGGTGAGCAGCTCTGAGCATCATTAGAGTGCATTGACCATTGGGAAAAGAGATCAGTGAGGCCCATGGAAGAGGCTGCCTTGGGTTTGTCTGAAGTGGAGCCTTGTGCATGGGTAGGGTGGGGTTGGGATGTAGTTGAGAGGAAAGCTGGGAGTGGGAGGCTGGCTGGGTGCCAATTCTTGGGCACGCCGAGTGGAGATGGGGAGTCAGGAATGGAGAGCAGGTGGTACACTGTGGGATGAAGACAGGAGTTTCCCACAATTATTATACTCCAAAATATGAAGCAAACTATTTACCAGCATTTGGTGTGGAAGTTAAGTTAGATATTCTCCCTAAAGAGCTCAGTTATCTGAGGCCTTTGTGTGTCTCACAATAGAGCTGACTCCCCTGCTGTTAGGATGAAAGTTCGCTTTCTTTGAAGCCTGTGGGCGGATTCACATGGTGTTGTTAATGATCTCTAGTGTATCCTGTTTGGCCAGTCTGGGGTCTGGTCTTGTCACATGGACCCTGATACTTCCCTTTCCTATAACATGTGCATATGGCACAACCCCTTCCTGTGACGTATGTTCATGCCTGTAATTGGGGGCCTGGCATGGCTCCAGAGGGTATAGAAGGATGGGACATAGGATAGAGGCTCTCTCACCTCTCTCTCTTCTGTCCCTCTCCCTCAGCATGTAATCCCTTCCCCCATTCTCTCTCCACAGGGACCACCAAGCAGGACTGGAGGTGAGCATGCTACCCTGATGTGAAATGTGTCTGGCTCATATTGTTTCTCTCTCTCTCGTGCTTTCTATATCCTTATATAATAAACAATAATGATTGCTATACAACTGCCTATTGGACCCATGATGTATGTATCAGAAGCTGGCTTCTTCTGACAGTACACCAGAAGGCTAGGTCAGGCACACCTCAGTGAGGAAGGCGTGATTGAGTGAATGAAGATCATTTTGCCCTCAAACTCACTACCATAGAGTCAATGCCGACTCTGAGTGACCCTAGGACAGGGCAGAACTGCCCCAGTGGGTTTCAGAACCACAACTGTTTACAGGAGTGCTCAGCCCTGTCTTTCTCCTGCGGAGAAGCTGGTGGTTTCAAACTGCTGACCTTGTGCTTCACAGTCCAATGTGGAAGAGTCCAGTATGCCACCAGGTCATAGCATGCCCCTGCCCTAAATATAGTCTCTGGGTTTGGGAAATAGGTTCAGCCCAAAGTGCTCCCGATCTGGAAGGACAAGATAAGATAAGAGATGGGGGCCAAAGAAGAACCCTTACTGGGTAGAATTGGAATGCGCCCCTTGTTTCCCTTTTCCACTTCAACCCCAGTTTTTATCCATGTCCACCAGGGAGCCAGGCAGGACTGCACTGGTCCCCTGCCCCTTCCCTTTTTCACCGCTCGTGAATTTCTCTCCCGAGTCTGCCCTGCCTTCCCAGAGGCGGGTGAGTCACTGTGTCGCTCTGCGACACAGTTTCCACAACTGGAGATGATCTCTACAGCCTCTCTCAACTCTGGAACTTCAGGACTCTTTTTCTTTGATGTCTCTGGAAGTCTTGAGTCCTTGCAGTGGGCGTCAAAGGGGCAACCCTCTTCGCCTTCATCCACCAGCAAGCCCAGTGCCCTCTCTGCCTGCTGCTCCCACTTCCACAGCCATTGCCCTGAGGTTCCTGACAGGTCTCCTGGCCTCTATGTTTTTTCCTGTGACTGCTCTCCACCAGCAGCTCCTGGGAAACTGCAACTGTTACTGTAACCTTGTTTGGAAAAAGGAGCAGCATTTGCAGGTGCCATTACTAAGGAGTTGGAGATGGAGAGCTTATTGTGGATTATCAGGATCATGTGCATCCTCACACGAGAGTGGTAGGAGATTTGTGCAGTTTCCAAGGATTTCATTTGATATCTTCTGGGGTGATTTAAAAAAAAATCCTACTGCATTAGGTAGCACCAGGTTCTGCTTCTGGGGACTACATTTAAACTAGTGGGTCAGCGAAGGCCTCTCCCAGGAAGACCAGGGCCAGTAAAAATTAGCCTGATGGGAAACGAGAAAGTATTTGAGAGCAGGGAATAGCATGGGGAAGACCAGAGGGGAGAAAGAGTTTGCCACCTGCTAGGAGGGCTGGTGAAGGGACAGAGCCTGAACTCGGGTCTGAGGACTGGGAAGGCAAGGCTTTTTGTCTTTATTTTAAGACTAGAGATAGAGCCCCACAGTGTGAAGACAGAGCAGGGAGCTTTGGAGATGCTGTCCTTGAAGACTGGAGTGAATGATGCAGCCTCAAGCCAAGGAATTCTGGCAGCTATCACAGTCATAAGAGGCCAGGAATTGGTTCTTTCTCCGGTCTCTAGACAGAGCAGGGCACTGCTGATACCTCCACTTCGGCCCAGTAAACTGATTTTGGACATTTAATCTCAGACCTAAGAGAGTTCTATTATTTTAGCCCACCAAGTATGTGGTCATTTTTACAGTGCCAATAGTAAGCTGATAAACCTTTCTGGTATCCTTTCTCCTCTTTTTTTCTTTTAATATGCTTTTTATTTCATTCAGGGTGCTTGAGCATTTCTTCATTTCCCAGCTTCCGTTCGGTGATCTGAATATGTAGGGCTAACGAAATGCAAGCAGAAGTTACCTGGACTTTTGAGACGGCTCTTTAAAGGGGAGTCGAGAGCCAGGCTGCTCCCATTGGCTCCCACCCCCTTTCTGGTTTCTGCCTGGAATGTAATCGCAGGGGCTGGCTTTCCAGCAGCATCTTGGGAACATGATCTACACTGAGATTTCCATGCGAAGCATCTCCCTGAACCACTACCAGGCAGCCCCTCCCCGCGGACCTCACCTTATGGAAGGAAAGGACACCTGTGAGCTGATGTCACACTCCTCACGCCCTCGTTGACTTGCATCCGGACACAACCTTGAGTGAAACATCTCTACTATCATTTCCTCTGGGCACATTTTTCCCCATGTCAGTCATCATGTGTCACAATACCTGCACTCATGTGCTTGTCTGAGTAAGTCTGCTGCGGCTGTTAGACTGTGATGTCCACCAGGGTCTGTTTTGTTCAGAGCACTGGGCCAGACACGTAGTAGATGATCAAGAAGTATTTGTTGAATGGATGAGTAAATAAATGAACCAATCAGTCAATGGACAAATGACTCCCAGTGAGGTCGCAGGTTCCTAAGAGGACAAAGACTTCACTTGATCTCTCTTACCTCTAGCCTGCCCTAGGCCCTAAGTGAATGCTTGTAGAACCCGAATTAAGGGAAATAGCATATTGACGAATGAAAAGACTTGTTTTTCTCTACTCTGGGCTGCAATATACCCTGTGGCCTGGCAACAGTTGGTGCTGAGTAAATGTTTGTTGAAAGAATTGGGGAGGACAAGAGGGTTGGGGCCTGCCTTTCAGGCTGGGACATGAGGCCCCAGGAGCCCAATGCTTGTCAGATCTTCCAGACAACCTTTTGATGTGCGCGCAGTAGGCCAGACAGAAGGCAGCTCTGAGCCCCACGTTGTGCCTGTTTTAAATTCTTGAGAACTTCGGCTGACATCATGGGGGTGATGTTTGGCAGCCAGGATGAGGCCGCTCAGTCCTGGGTCAAGTCCTTTCACCTATTCAGTGCTCTGTCACCATACCTGCAGGCTTCTAGATGAGCGGCCTACGGGCCAGGAAGGCTGGGTGCCGAGGACTGACTTCCCAAGTTCCAAACCGAAGAGCAGCAAGCGAGAGTCCAAACGTCCTCCTTCACAGGGAGCCTGCAGGGGCTCCAGGCCCAGAGCAGATGACCTCAATGCAAGCTTTTCCCCCTTCCTTTCCTGCCTCTCTTGTGCTCAGAGTGCATCTTCATGGCTGCATTTCAGCTGTGTGCTCCAGCTTCTGGCACCCAAATTGTCTCCTGTCATAATCTTTAAGCCAAACAGAAGTTTATCCCAAATAAGCAAGTCTGTCTGTGTTCAGGGTGATGTTCTTTTATGGAATTACCTGTATGTGTTCAAATTGACAACAGCAACTAGAAAGGATAGATAAGAAACTCGGGGGAGGAGCAAGTTTGAGTTTAAGCTGATAAAATACTTTGGAAAATATTGTCAGGTGTGTTAGTCCAGTTAGACTAGAGAAACAAATTCAGAGACATACATATGGATATAAGGGAAAGGTTTATATACAAGATGAATAGAACATTGAGAAAGCATCCCAACCCAGTCCAGTTCAAAGTCATAAGTCTGATATTAGCCCATATGTCTGATACCAGTCTATAGAGCCTCCTTCCGACTTATAAAACACATGCAATGACACCAGGACAATCGCAAGCCAGTGGGTGCAGAATCTTGTGTATCTAGTTGGGGTAGAAACATCTCAGCACTGGCAGGGGTCTCTCTGTGGCTTCTTCAGCCCCCAAAACTTGGTTCCATCAGAGCAAGCCCATGTGGCTTCTCCTCTGCCTCCTCCTATCTCCAGGAATCAGGATCAATCAGCAGGCTGTCATCTCATCTTATCAGTAGTTTGTCACCAAGAGAGAGTGAGTCAAGTCTCTCTTCTCCAATTAGGAAATACCATGAGCTTCCCAGAATTCTCAGGAGAGAACCATGCCCACACAGAGGCCTCTTTGGCTATCTCCAAAGTGACAGGTTAGACTCCACCCCTACACTCCCAATCATGAAACTGACATCAAGTTATGACCACCACATCAAGAAAGGTGGCACAGCTTGTAGAAGAGAACCAGTCACTGAGTCGCACGTGTAGAAATTGTTGGTGTGGTGAGTGTTCTCTGTTGAATATTTTCATTCAATTAATAAAAATAAGTAAATGAAAAACAAATGATTCAGGACTTCAAAGAGCTTTTGTTTATGTGACTAATATCAGTCAATCTTAGAAAAGAGAAATTTCTAGGTTAGAAATGAAGAACTGCTTATGCTTTTTTCTGGGCAGCCAAGATTTCTAAAGACAGTAACTGAAGTAAGGATCAGTTCTAACATCATGATCCTGCTCAATACTGGCCCTTGGGAAGAGATCACAGAAGATATGGGTGCCAAAGCAATGTGTGGTGAAGAACTCAGAAGGTGCCTTGCTATCAGCTAAATTAGCATCAGGGGTATTAAAGGCTTATTTCTAAACAAGCAGCCATCTGAGATGTCAACCAGCTTCACATGGAAGCTGATACCAGGGGCTTAGGTAGGAAGAAAATGTTTTGAGAATGATGAGGACAACACATGTACAAATGTGCTTGACATACAATGGGTGCATATATGGAGTGTGATATGAGTCGTATGAGTACCAAATAAAATGATTTTAAAAATAAGAAAGTGTTCTAAAACTGATTGTGGTAATAATTGTACAATCCTTCTTGATGTAAATGAACTACTGACCTTTGTGTCATGTGGGTTAAGTGCCAATAAAACTGTTCAAAAAATGAAAAAAAAAAAAAGGTTTTGGGGAAGGAATTACCTGAGGACATGAGAGGAGAGGATGGAGGAAGTGGGGAATTGGCAGCAATGGGTACAAGAAAGAAGAAAATGTTCCAAAGTTGATTGTGATTGAACTTTTGAATTGTATGAAGTGTTAGCTGTAGTCCAATAAAACTAATTGAATAAAATAAATGAAAACTGAAATTAAAAAAGATTATTAAAATCAAAATAGCAAAATAAACTCACTGCGTATTATATTCTATGAAAATCCAAATAAGTTTCAAAGCAAGTGAGTGGGAATAGAACATTGTTTTAGGTTTTGTCGGTTTCTCTAATGGTTTAGCAGTAGGAAGCTGAGTTCTCAAATCTGTGTTGGTATTCATTCTGCTGTGGTGTCACACACCGTGGAGACCTGGCCAACTCCACTGCACACTGATGAGAGAATGGGAATGAAACAGGCAGATACAGCTCAGCCACTTTCTGGAAATCGTGTTGACTTCACAGATTTGGAAAAGGACCTTAGGGCTCCCAGATCATAGTTTGAGAAGTGTGGCTGTATAGTGATTTAATTCTCACTCCACGGTGGATGTCTTGCTGCCATTCTCATTTTATGAGCAAGTGAAGTCCAGAGAGGTTAAGATGTTTGTCCAAAGACACACAGCCAGTGAGTCAGGATTGTAGCTGAAGGCGAACTCTGTGATCTACACTTCTCAGGCAACACTGAACTCCTGCCCCCGGCAGATGGACGGCTAGAAGCTGTAAGAGGGACGGGATGGGGAAGGAGGCAGAGGTTCTGGTGTGCTCTGCAAGGAGAGGCAAATGTGTGGTGGTTATGTGCAGACTGCCTCTTTCTGTCCTGTACAGGTTGTGGGACCTGGGGTAAAATACCGAACCACTCTGAAATCTCGGCCACCTCATCTGTAGGATGGGGTCATTCTGCGATTCCCACCCGTGTCCTTGTTGTGCTCAGGTGGGTTCTGACTCATAGTGAGCCTATGCACAGCAGGATGAAGTCCTGTGCCTCCTACCCGCCCAGGGCTACGTCGGAGCCCATGACTGCAGCCTCTGTGTCAAGCCATCTCCTGGAGAGTGTTTCTCTTTTTCACTGGCCTACTTTACCCAGCAAGATGTCCTTCTCCAGGGACTGGCCCTTCCTGACAGGGTGTCCAAAGTGTATGAGGGTCCTTACAAAGACGAAATACGAATTGAAGTCCATGACTACAGTGCTCAATAAATGTTATATATAACATGTATCTTTTATTTTGAATATGTTTAAGACCAGGCCATGAAGACAGACAGAGAGAGAGAGAGAGAGAGAGAGAGAGAGAGAGAGAGAGAGAGAGAGAGAGAGACAGGAAGTGCCTACAGCACTGATCTAGGAGGCAGGAGGCAGGCAGGAGAAAATGGGCTGTGTGTCTTTTGATCAGTGTGTTCCAAGAGTTCTAGATGCAAGCCTCTTGCCAGGTGTAACATTTGTAAACATCGTCTCCCACTCTGTAGGTTCGCTCTTCATTTTCTTGGTGGGTTTCTTTGAAGCACAGTCCGTTTTAACTTTGATGAAATCCAGACAGTTCCTTTCCTTTGTTGCTTGTGCTTGTGTTGTTCTGTCCAAGAATCCTCTGCTAAATCTGAAGTCAGAGATTTACCCCGATGGTTCCTTCTGAGAGTTGTATCATTGTAGCTCTTGTTTTCATGTCTCTGATTCATTTTGAGTTAAGTTTCAGATGCATCGTATGAGGGAAGCCTCACTCTTTTGCACGTGGGCTCTCCATTCGAACCAGGGCAAAACTCACTGTCATCGCATTGATTGCAACTCAGCAAGCCCATTAGACAGGGCAGAACTGCCCCTGTGTGTTTCTGAGACTAATTATTTTTTTCAAATTATTTTATTGGTGCTCTTACAGACATGATAACAATCCACAATTCAACCAGATCAAGCATAATTGCACAATCGCTGCCATCATCAGCCTCAAAGCATCACCTTTCTTCTCAAAGTCTTTCTTCTTGAACACCTTCCTCTCCCTTTTACCCCTACTGCCTCCACCCTACTCCTGAAACCCTTATTATTATATTACATATTATTATTTTGCCATATCTACACCATCCAATGTATCCATTCACCTACAATTTTGTTTTTTTGGTGTTGTTCCCCTTGAGTGGGGTTATACAGTCATCATTGCTCCCTCTATGCCCACCCCTTCCCATACCCTCGGGGAATCATTACTCCCATTATGTTTTTTTTTTTTTTTCCGGCATCATTGACCTCAGATGGTGGGAGTAGGAGGCCCAGCCTTTGCTCCGTGGAGCTGGAATCGAACCTTCATCCCAGTGGGCCGCAGTCCTGCGCAAAACCACTACGCCACCGGGGCTCAGCCCCATTATGTTTCTAAAGGGTTATCTATCTTGACTTTCAGGCAATGAACAAACTTAACTATACAAACGAATATATGCAGGTCTAACAAGATAAATGATGTGAAACAAAGAGCATGATAGTAAGGGGAGAAAATAGTGAAGAACTAGAGGACAGTTATGAGTTTCATCAGTGCTATTCTGCACCCTGAATATATCATCCCTTCTGTGTGACCCTTCTGTGAGGGACTGTTCAATTACCTTACAGGTGGGTTTTGAATCTCCAGTTTGTTCATGCACCTTCAAATCAATGTGATTGCTTGTTTTTGAACTTCTGATGCCTATTCCCATTGACACCTCATGATGACATAGGCTGGTGTGCTTCTCCCATGTGGACTTTGTTGCTTCCCTGCTAAATGGCTGCTTGTTTAACTTCAAGCCTTTAAGACATCAGATGCTATTTCATATAATAGCCAGGAACCATCAACTTTCTTCACCACCTTTGCTTATATACCCATTTTTGTCTTCATCTTGTCAGGAAGCTGTCATGCAGTGCCACATTATTACAACAAATTGTTTTTGTACTGAGCTAAGATTTAAGTAGAGGCCTAAAGTCCATCTACTTCCTTGATCTGTATGCGCGCGCACACCCCCCCCATCTTAATATATTTGCATATATACATATATAATTGTTACTTTCTTTTTTCTTTCCTCCTGCCCCACTATCGTCTTTATCTGTTGTTTATCTCTCAGTAATTTCTGTCAAATACACTTCAATTGATCAAACACGACCAGGAACGCTACACCTTCCTCACTGTTGATTTTAAATCCCTTGCTATTCCCCTGTCCCTGTCATGGCTGGCTCACTATTCCCCCACCCCCACTCCAACTATCGGTCCCTTCGCTGTGTCTTAGGTATTGCTTATCCTATCTTGTATAAATAGACACCAGAAGGAAGAAGAAAAAAATAAAGACCATACAAATAGTTCCACATCTACCTGTTATACTGACCCAGGGTAGATAAGTATCTCTAAACTAAATAGCAAGCAGGACGTCTTATAATCCATTGGTCCAATCTGCTTTTCTTTCAGGGATCTATATGTAGGGATCTGCTAACCTAAAAGCACTTATACCTGTTTAGTCCTCAGCATTCATGAGGGGCATTGCTCTTCCCGCTATCAGTGATGGAGTGGTCTAGTGGTCCCCCCTGTAGACTTTCATTGTGGCCCCCTTGTGAGTCACCCCAACAGTTGAGATGAGGTGTCAAGCACTGCGCCCCAGTCAGAAGTCTACAATCAGAATTCCTCAGGGGCTTCCCAGCATTGCTTCTATTGCCGGTCTGTTGTGTTCCCTCCTTGGTTTGCTCCCCTGTGGCTGTCAGACCAGCAACTCTCCTGGAATTGTATCCTCTGCAGTGCTGCCTTCTAGGGAGGGCGGGTCATGTCTCAAGCTGATGCCAGCAATGCAGTCCTCTCTGTGAATGAGCTGCTCCATTATAGATGTCATATATATATGACAAGAATGTCGCCCTCAAGGATGACACACCAGAATGAGGTCTGCACGCTCTCTCCCTTTCCTGTGGAGACATAAACAATCCCCTCCCCTTGGTTGGATTAGTACCCTGTTCCACTGTTGCGCCCCCACCCCCCACCCCAGGGATCTGTAAAGGCATGGGGGAAAGGGAGAGGAGAGATGTCTTTCAGCACAGGTGCTATCTCTATCTTTTGTTGGTTTTTTTCATCATTGGGTTTGATCTGGCTCATCTGAAAGTAATTATTTCTGGCAGTAAAATGCCTCATCTTTTTCCTAGGAAGCAGCTGGTGGTTTCAAATTGTTGATATTTCTGTTAGGGGTCCTGTGCATAATCCACTATGCTAACAGAGCTCCATAACATCCCCCCCAAAAAACCCCGAAAACCAACAGCCACTCTTTCTCTATTGAATGACCTTGACACTCTTGTAGAAAAAATTCTCATTGAGCTTTTAGAATAGAGCATGACTAGTCCCTACCTGGAGATAATCCACATGTCCAAGTATAGCAGAAGGGAGGCCCACAGAGTGGAGGAGCTGCCCAAGGGAAGGTTCTTCAGTCAGGACCCAGGATCCAGGGCTGATGGGTCACAAAAACCTGCCGAGTCAAAGCAATATCATCCCACAGAGTCATTCAGTGTGATTCCCCTTCGATGACATTCTGGAAACCCAAACGATGCTTGCACCAACCGACAGCAGCATGATAAACCACAGTCAAGGCTCCAGGGAGCAGCACACAGAGAGATCAAGCGACACATTGCTGCAGAGGCCTTCTTAAAGCATCGATGAGCAAGAATGTCCACTAGGGAGATTAGGATGAGGCTGCCCCCGCTGTGGTATTTTCCAGAACTTCATAGACACGTCAAAATTGGACAATAAATAAGGAAAACTTTAGGAGAATTGGAGCTCAGGTGACATAGTGGTGATGTTTTGGGTTGCTAACTTCACAGTCAGTAGTTCAAAACCACCAGTCACTCCAAGGGGGAAAGAGCAGGCTTTCTACTCCTGTTAGGACGTAAAGTCTGGGAAACCTTGTCTTACTGAGTCACCGTGAGTTGGCATGGACCGTGAGTAAGGAGGATTGATGCATGTGAATTGTGGTGCTGGTGCAGAATATTGAATATACTATGGGAGAAGAATAAACAGATGTGTCTTGTAAGTGCTACAGACGGAATGCTCCTCAGAAGCCAGGACGACACAACTCTGTGTCCCACAACTTGGACGTGTTATCATCAGGAGGGAGAGCTCAGTTCCTGGAAAGGAGGTCATACTTAGTAAAATAGGAGGTCAGCAAAAAAGAGGTGAGCTTTGAAGAGATGGACTGAGCGACACAGTGACTGCAACCAGGGCCTTCACCCACAGCCATTGTGGGGACGGCGAGGGCCTGCTGATGTACACAGGGTCACTGTGTATGACACAGAACTAACTTGCCGCCACCTACCCACAACAACAGCGATTGGTGGGGCCAGAAATCAAGCTGCCTGTGGCTGGGCACATGGGTAGAGGACTGAGTGGAAAGGGGCAGGAGGGAGGTTTTTGGGGTGATGGAAATGGTCTCTGTCTTGCTCCCGTTGGTGGTTACATGATGGACTAATCCAACAAAACTTCAGTGCACTGCACCTTGAAAGTGAGTGTGCTCTCCTGCTTGAAAATCCTAATAAAATTGGTGCAAGAGCAGCAAGCAAAACCTAAACTGACCAATGATTTGCCTGCACAAAGGAAACATGAAAATTGTCGCAAGGAACGGGCTCCAGGTCTGCACACTCATTGGAACCATATCCTTGCTAGGTGGTTCAATGGGGAGGAGAAAAAACTGGTGGTGAGGAGACACCATAATCATTGAAACCTCACTGTAAGCAGGCTGGTCCCGGGCTAAGAGCCTCCTGCGTGTGATTTTATTTAATCTCGGCAATATACCTGTGAGGTTTCAAGGAGGAGGAAATTGAGGCACAGAGTTCACGACAACTTTCTTGGTAGAAGGCCTAGGAGTCTCGAGGCTGGGAGCTGGCCGTGCTGAGAACCAGCCATGGGGCATTATTATACGATTTCAATTCAGGCAGGAAACGATAACTCCATGCTGCATCCAGGGCTGGGTCTGGCAAGGATGGATTTAGGGACCCATTCACTTTCTGCACCCTGTAGGACTGTTCCGGTTGACTATTTTGTAACCTGAAGCATGACCTCTGTGTTTAGGGAAAGCTATATAGACTCCAAGAGGACAGAACACAATGCAGTTCCTGTCCTTGATCTCATCTTCCCGGGACCTGGCCACTCTCTTCCTAGAGACAGGGGGGTGTGAGTTTGCGGGAGGATGTGGGTGGGTGAAACAGCATGTGCTGACCCCATGCCCAGCCCAGGAGCCCCAAGCCCTACTGATAAAACCCCAGGCCCTCAGAGCCTGTATCAGCCCCAAGCAGCCCTGCAATCCCTCCATCTGCCCTCTCCCCCCAGGAGGGCGGCCTTGTTCACCACCACCTGCCTCCTGAGATAACAAGGGCTGCAGGGGTGGGTGGGAGACTGTCCAGCCCTGGGGGCTGGGGCTTGCAGCGACGTGCAGAAGCGGCCCTCTTTTCCAGGCCATGGGGTGGTGACATTGCTGAGAACCAGTGAAGGAATGCCCGGCCTGGGCCAAACTCTCTGCTGTGTGACCCTGAGGACAGGTCATTCCCTTTCAGGTCCTCAGGGTCTCCACCTTTAACAAAAGAGAGCTGCTCAGATGGCCCCTGGAATGCCTTGGGCCCAGCAGGTCTTCCTTCTGGAAGGCTATCCTTGGGAGTCAGTGAATGAGTGTCCCCTGCCCCCCTCTGCCCCTGGCCCAACCCTGAAGTGAACATGTAGAGTCCCCAGGAACGGAGCCCTGAGGCACACTGCCCTCTTAAGCATGCCCAGGGTTCCAAACCCAAGGACAAGCCCAGCCGCCCTGGGTCCCACCACATCTTGTTTACATGCCCAAAGGCCAGAAGCCGGCTGCTAAGGAGGGCCTCAGCTGGAGACAGAGAGGCTGCTGCTGTGCCCCGATGTGGATCATGCCCACTTTGGGGAGCCTGCAGGCCCAGGAGAGGGTGGGGTAAGAATGACACCAGGCTGCCTTCCCTGGTAGAAGCCCCACAGCTGGACTGGGGGGCAGGGGGTGGGGTGGGCCCTAGCCCTACCAGGGCATTTGTACCTCCCCTGAGGCCCAGGAGCAGCCTCAGGGAGCACTGGTCTCCCTGGCCAGTTTGCTCACTCTCCTGACTCTCTCTCCCTCTGGAGGGCCCTCTGCTTCCTTTGTGTTGTGAATGTTTCCCCTCCGAGCCTCCCTTAACACACTGGGAGAGTGGGGCGGTTGTGAGGAACGAAGGAGCCAACGGGGAGAGTGGTGCCGGGTGAGTGGAAAGGCTGTCTCCATTTTGGGGCCAGTTTGCAACTCTGAATACCCCCCACCCCCTGGAAGTAGGCTTGCCATTGGTGCACGGGCTGTCCAGCTGACTCTGATCACAGTGGCCCCTGCGGGTACAAGGGAACCAAACCGCCCAGTCCTGCCACCGCCTCGAGAGATGTTTGGGTCCTTGGCTGTAGCCCCTATGTCAGTCCACATTGTCCAGGGGAAGCAAGGGCACTTCGAGAAGCTCCAGCTGACACTGTTGCAGATCACAGGCTTGACGGAGAAGTCCATCTGGTGTCCTCTTCAGTGTTCCTCCCCGGTAGTCTTTCCCGACTGCTCAAGCTCCTGTCCCCACTGACAGGCGGCTGCCCTGCACACGGCTGGCCAGGCCACTGGAAGTACAAGAAGAACCGGTCGTGGTGCTGCAGCTGCTGTGGAATCAGCCTGCCTCCTGGTGATCCCAGGCACAGCAGAAACAGAACAACATGCTGCCGAGTCCCGAGCCTTCTCCACGATGGGCTTCTGCCTGGTTTGGGGGGGGGGGGGAGCAAAATACCAGGCCTCCTGGCCTGGCCTAAGGTCTGGAAGCCTCCCTGAGAGCTGTTTAGCTTAAGCCTCACAGACCAAGGGGTGGTGGACGAGCATCAAAGGCCAGCGCAGCTCCCCTGCATGGAGTCGAGGGTTCTCCTGATGACCACCACCGCCCCCAGACACAGGGGCACTCTCAGCTGGCTGTGTCATGGAGACTGGGGAAGGTGACTGATTCCCATCGTGGAGGCATCTTGGGCATACAGCTAGGCATGTTTGCTCTCACCTCTTCCCTCCAGGACACTCTTGGTCACACAAATGGTGTCGACTCACTCACAATGGCTGCAGGAGATCATTTTGTTAAGAGGTAAATATTTACCAATGATTTGTTTATATTATACCGGCTAAGAGTTTAATAAACCCACTGAGAACTTCCAGTTGGCTGAGGGAAACGGGCTCCTTCCCTCCCCATGGCTGAGGTAAAATGGGCACAAGCAGTGTTGGCTTACCCAATAAGTGAGACCAGCCCAGGCCTCCTTGTGCTTCCTTCGTCACCTGGGTGGCCAGTTCCCCAATTTTTTTCTGTGATATCAAAGAGGCGGCTTCTGACTCTGTCCCGAGTCAGAAGCACCTTCTTTCCCAGTGGACAAACTCAGACACGGCCCCCAGTCAGCAGGGGAAACGCGGTTTATTTGTGCATATTCCCTGCGAAAAGTACACCGGACTCCAGACTGGTAACCAGGCACAAGTAAGCCGTGCTAACCTTGAGTTTTAGGCCATCTGCCCCCAGCACAATCTGCTGGGGTGATTCTACCTCGCCCAGGCCACAAGCTGGAGCAGTCCACAACTCTGGGGAACTTTCTGGAGAGAATGCCAGCGTACCTCCCCTATCTCATCCAGGACCTGCCTGGTGGCAAACCTTCACCCAGTCTGCAGTACCACCACTTGTCTGTCAGGCTGTCATACTGCAGCGGCTTCTATGTCACTGTGTTGCTGGAGGCTAAGGCACTGGCATTTCCAGTGCCTGGAAGGTCGCCAAACATGAGCAGGTTTCAGAGGAACTTCTAAACTAAGACAGGACTATGAAGAAAGAACTGGCTGTCTGCTTCCAAGGGACCAGCCATTGAAAACCCTACGGGTAATATCCAAACATGTCATTAATGAGCAGAGGCTGAGCATTGTCAGAGGCCGTATCAGAAGATGATGAGTCCCTAAGGTGGGAAGGCTCTCAGAATAAGACTGAGGAAGAGTAGGTGGGCGCCCGTGAGGTGGAGGGAGGAGAGCCGGTAGGAGCAAAGCCTTGGAGACCTTCACTTGCTGATGGGGCAGGGCTCACAGTGAGAAGAGACAGTTGCAAACATCAGTTAATAATTGGAACTTGTGTATGAATCTCCAAAAATTGGAATTTGTCAAAAATGAAATGGAATGCCTCAAGATCCACATCCTAGGCATCAATGAGCTGACATCGACAGGCATCAGCCAGTTCAATCATTTTTGGTATCAGAATGTGGCTACCAAGCTAAGAATGACATAATCATGAGGAATGGTGTTGCATTTATCATCACAAGGAAAATTGCAAGATGTTGAAGGACAGCACTGCCTGTGTTAGGATAATATTATCCACATACAAGGAAATTCAACTGATACAACTACTCCTCAAATTTATGCACCAACCCTGAAAGCTAGCAATGAAGAAATGGAAGAATTTTGTCAATGTCTGCAGTCTAAAGTTGATCTAAGATGTAATCAAGAGGCACTGATTATTGGAGACTGGAATGCAAAAACTGAAAACAAAGAGGAAGGAACCATAGATGGACAACATGCCTTGGTGATAGAAACAAAACTGGAGATCACATGATCGAATTTTTCGAGTGCAATGACTTCTTCCATGCAAATACATTTTTCCAACAACACAAAAGGCGACTAACTATTCAGGTAAACGTCTCCAGAGTAATACACAGAAATGAAATGGACTACTTTGTGGGAGGAGATCATGGAGAAGGTCAATATCAGCAGGTGAAATCAGGCCAAGGGTTGACTGTGTGATGGACCATCGATTGCTTATATAGAAGTTCAGGTTGAAGCTGATGAAAATGAAAACACATTCATATGAGCCGACATTGAGTCTATCCCACCTGAGTTTTGAGAATATACTTAGAACCAATTCGATGCATTGAACACTAATGACAGAAGACCTGATGGACTGTGGGAAGACATGAAGAACATCAGACATGAAGAACGCAAAGGTCATTAAAATGATCTGGAAAAAAAGAAAAATCCAAGTAGATTTCAGAAGAGACTCTGAAACTTGCTCTTTATCCTAAAGTAACTAAAGCAAATGGAAGAAATTAGGAAGAGCTGAACAGACACTTTGAAAGGGGGGCTTGAGAAACCGAGGTAAAAAATATTTTTTTTAATTTTTTTGAGAAAGCAAAGTAAAATATTATAATGAAATTATAGTAAAGACTTTAAGTTAGAAAACCGAAGTGTAAGAACAAGCTCAGCATATCTTAAATGGAAAGAATACAAGGGAAAATTCAAGCTCCATTTGCAATATTAAAAGATGCTATGGGTAAAATATTGAATAATGCAAGAAGCATCAAAAGAAGATGGACATAATGAATAAACAAAGACACTGTACCTAAATTAACTAGTTGACATTCAGCCATTTCAAGAGGCAGTATACGAGCAAGAATCAATGGAGCTGAAGGCAAAAGTCCACGCTGCACTGAAGGCTGTAGGCAAAAACATGACTCCAGGAGTTGATGGAATTCTAACTGAAATGTCTCAACAAGCTGATGATGCACTGGAAATATTTTCACGTCTATGCCAAGAGATTTGGAAGACAACGACTGGGCAAATTGACAGGAAGAGACCCCTATTTGTACCCATTCCCAAGAAAGGTTACCCAACATAGGGCTCATAGAACGGTATCATCCATGTCACATACAAGTGAAATGTTGCTCTTACCACGTTGCAGTAGTGCATTGACAGGGAGCTGTCAGAGGTTTGGGCCAAATTCCGATGGAATGGAACAAGGGACCTCAAGTTAAATGCATCTTGACTGAAGGCAGAGGATTTAAGAAAGATGTGTGCTTGTGTTCTATGGACTGTGCCGAGGTATTTGGCTGTGTGAATCGCCACAGACGATGAGTAGCTTTGAGAAGGAAGAGTGGGAATCCCAGCACATTTGACTGTGTTCATGGGGGACCTGTACATGGATCAAGAGGCAGTTGTGGGACTAGAACGAGGAAATAGTGCGTGATCTAAAGTCAGGAAAAGTGGATCCTCTCCCCATACTTATTCAATCTAAAAGCTGAGCAGAGAATCGGAAGCTCGATTAAATGGAGAAAGCAGCATCAAGATTGGAAAGGCTTATTAATAATCGGTGCTATGCTGATGATACAAGCTTGCTTGCTGCAAGTGTGGGGAACTTGAAGCTCTTGCTGATGAAGATCAAGGACTAAAGCCTCCAGTCCAGAGTACAATTCAATGTAAAGAAAACAAGCCAAAACCTCACCACCGCACCAAGTGGTGCATCATGATAAACTGACGAGTGATTGTCGTCCAGGATTCCATTTTGCTTGGATCCACAATCCATGCTCATGGCAGCAGCAGTGGAGCAATTAAATGACATGCTGCATTGGGTAAATCTGCTGCACAAGATCTCTGTAAAGGAATTACCGACAAGACAAGATGGTGGCATGCTGATAGATCCTGAGTCCTGGAACCTGGAGGAGCCGGAGGAGAAGCCACCTGGCCTTATCCTGATGGAACCAGACCTCTGGGGCAGAAAAGCCACAGAGCCTGCCAACACTGAGATACTTCTCCTGCCAATAGACTCTGATGACAGACCCTGAACCCTGGAAATGAGGAGCCATGGGGAGACCCCTGCCAGCACCAGGATATTTCTGTCGCTGGATACATGAGAGTCTGCATCCACTGGCCTGTGTTATTGCGCATGCTTTGTGAGTTAGAAGGAGATTTTATAGATTGGTATCAGACATATGGACTTATATTGGACTTATGACCTTGTACTGGACTGGGATGCTTTCACACTGTTCCTCTTGTATATAAACCTTTCCCTTACATCCCCCCCCCCAAAAAAAAAATCTCTGCAAAGTGCTGTAAAAGAGGAATGCTACTTCAAGAACTAAAGTGCACCTGGCCCAAATGATGGTCTTTTGTGTGTGTGTGTGTGTGGGGGGCATCACTGTCCTGGTGGGAGTAGGAAGCCCAGCCTTGCTCCTGTAGAGCTGCTGCTGGATTTGAACTGTCAACCCTGTGGGCTGCAGTCCCACACACAACCACTAGGCCAGCAGGGCTCAGCCTATAAGTCATGGTCTTTTAACCACCTCAAATGCATGGGGAAGTTGGGAACTGAATAAAGAAGGCTGAGGAAAAATCAATGTATTTGAACTATGATGGTGGTGAAGAATATTGAAAATACCATCAACTTCCAAAAGAATAAATGAGCTTGTCTTGGATGAAGTAAAGCCAGAAGGCTCCTTAGAGGCAATGATGATGTGAAGTTATCTGGAAAGACCGGTCCCTGGAGAAGGCCAGTATGCTTGGTGAAGTGGAAGGGCAGCTAAAAAGAGAAAGGCCCTCGCCGTCATGGATTGGCACAAGGGCTGCAACAATGGACTTAAACATAAGAATCACTGTGAGAATGCCAAGGGCTGGGCAGTACTTTGTTCTACTGAGCACTGAACACAATCTCTATGAGTTGGAATGGACTCCAGGACATCTAACAGTAATAATCACAATGCAAAGTTATGATTTTCATTAAAAAGGACTTTCATACCTGCTTTTTTTGTGTGTGTTAATCAAAACACACAATTAGAAGTGACTGAAATAGACATCTAGGTACAGAGATTGGACTCCCTAGACATCTAATTTTTGGTGGGGGGGGGCATCACTGCCTCTGGTAGTCATGGGCGCCACCCAGTGCTGCTCCTGAGAGCCACCGCTGGATTTGAACCGCCAAGCCTGCAGGCCGCAGTCAACCACTTACGCCACCGGGGCTCAGCCCTAGACATCTAATTTTATGACTCAATCACGCTGTGGAATACTATACAGCTGCCCAAAGGCTACTCTAGGAAGTTTCCAAGATTTTGTAAACTCACAAAACAGCAAGTCAAAGGACAATATGAGAGGGCTTTAAAAAGTGTGTGGACAAATTCCATTCTCTTTTTAATTCCATTTTTCTCATTTGTTGAACCCCCTTTGTATGTATGCAATCACACAAACATGAAACACCTCTCTTTTTCCCCTTTCTCTCTCACTCTATATATGCATGCATACAGGTCCATCGACACGCGGAAATTCTAGAAGGAACCACACCTCCATTGGTGTGCAATTTTGGAAAATCCCTTTAACGTTGAGCCTGTTTTCGTCTTAGTGAGTTCCTGATAATGCACCTCAGAGGGTTGTGATGGGTGTTAATACAACGAGTTCTTGTAAATCACTTGTCACATTAGACATTCCATGAATAGTTAGTGCAATAATACAGGAATAATGTTTTTCAGCTCTCCTTGAAGTTTCTGAGGCTTGTCTGTCTGTCTTTGCTGCCACCAAGTGGCTAAAAGGAGAAGACACAGTCTGAATCTTGCTGTCCCCTCTCTTTTATGTAGGATCCAGGACCTGGAGCCTGGCTGTCTAACGGTCGAGAGAAAGTTGGGCTGCCATCCTTGTGGTTGGAAATTGGAGACCACCAGGAGCTCTGAGGGAGAAAATTGGGCTTCCTGCTCCAGGAAACAGTAACCCCCAGGACTTGCTCTGAGTCAGCCCTGAGTGCATGGCAGTGAGTTCGCCAGTTACCTGGACCAGGGGTTACGTACAGCAAGGTCAGCACTTAGAAGCCATGAGCCAGCCCTTCTGTGTGCTCTGTGTAAGAGAGATGGCGCTGTCTACTCCCACAAGCAAGCACAGTCTGGAAAGCCCACAGGGGCAGAGTCGTTAGCTATGTACTGCTAGAAGAAAAATGATCCCAAAGTCTACAGGCTTAAAACATCGAACATTTATAATGTCCATTTCTAGGGGTCAGGAATCCAGGCAGGACTTCGCTGATCAGCTGCCTCAGGGTCTCCGGTAGCTGCGGTGTGAGCTGTCAGCTGGGCAGGGCTGGAGTTGAACTTTGTTCTCTGGGTACCTTGATTGCCTTACTACATTTCTGGCTCAGCATCTGGGCTGGAGTCATTTTAAGGCTCAATCAGCAAAGGATTTGCTCACAAGTCCTGAGTTGACAGGACTCTGTTCTTTCAGGATTACTGACCGTCAGCCTCCCCGCTGTGACAGCTGCCCTCATGCAAACATGCACGAAGCTAACAGGGCCTGAAAACATGGCTGGTCCCAAGATCAAAGTCGCAATCTCCTGCAACCTGACCCCAGGAGTGCTAGTTCACCCCCTTTGCTCCCTCCCGTTCCTGGAAGTGGGAGAAAGAATTACTACAGTCTCAGAAACTCACACAGGGGCAATCCTCCCCATCCTAGAGGGTCACTTTGCGTCCGCATGGACTTTCTGACAGTGAGTTTGAGATGCTCTAAAAGGAAGTGATCTTGCCCAGCCCTCAAGGGGAGGATTACCCAAGGCATGCACCCTGGAGGTGGGGGGTCCTTTCAGAGTCGTCTTGACACTCCAGACCTGCCAAACAAGAACATTTCAAAACTCAGTTCCCATCCCTGATGGACACTAATGGCAGGCATAGACCTTCTAGAAACTAGATCTAATGAGGACATTTCAGAAAAGGGTGCATCCTGTGGTCGTGCCACCCTAGCTCCTGAGAAACCCCCCTTAGTGTCCTGAGCTCTCTTGGCAGCATTCAGGGGTGCGTGGCTCAATGGGGGAGCCTCCTGACCTTGGAGCAAGACTGCACACCAGCCAGGAGGAAGGAAAGAGAGGAGGGACCTACCCAGTCAGAGAGGCCTGGGCCACACAGCACTCCCATACCAGGTGCCCGGGAGTCGGTTTCAAACCTGGTATCTGAGTAGATCAATGGATGCCTTTTCCGAGGGTCTCCTGGACTTTCTTCCAAGGCACCTTGGGGTGGATTTGAACCTCCAACTGTTTGGTTAGCAGCCCACTGCATTCGCTGATTGCTTCCACCACTGGGGACTCCACACAGCGTCCTGCACCCCACAATGAAGGCATGAGGAGAATAGGTATGCAGAGTGGGAAAGCCCCACTGAGAAACGCAGCGGTATCCTCACTGAGGAGACTTGCTCCTTTACGGTTACAGTATCTGCCTACAGTTTCAGGGTTCAAACAAAACAAAGCCACTGCCATTGAGCCCGCCGACTCAGAGTGGCCCACTGGGACAGGGTAGAGGTGCCCCGGGGGCTTCTGAGCCTGGAGCGCTTCATGGGAGTCAAAACTTCATCTTTTCACTGAGAAACACAAGGAAGGATTTCGAACTGCTGACCTGGCAGTTAGCTGTTCTGGGTGTAACCATGGCGCCATTAGGTCTCCCTTGTTTCAGGTCTAGACCTGAAAAAACAAACAAACAAACAAACAAAAACAACCCTCACAGCCATCAAGTCTATTGCCACCTGTAGGACAGAGCCGTGCCACCGGAGCTCCCTCAGGCTAGGACAAATGACAAACCAGACCAACACCCCTCCACATTCACTGCCGTCTAGTCGATGCCGGCTCTTGGCGACACTGTAGGGCAGGGGAGAGCTGCCACTGTGAGTTTCCAAGAATGTAACTTACAGGAGTAGGAAGCCTTGCCTTTCTCCCCAGGATTAGAAAGGAAATTAATATTTCCAGGTGCTTTCTTCAATATAAATGGTTTTGCACATCCATTAGCTGAACTAATACCCTTACAGCCCCAGGCTAGCGGAAGAGGGCTGTCATTTCTCATTGCAGAGGTGAGCAAAGAAGTCCAGACCAGTCAGCAAACAGCTGAGAGTGTGTGAGGAAATTTGAAAAGGGGGCATTACACGACAGAGTCGTTGAGTCGGAAGCAACTTGATCACAGAGAGGATTGAAAAAGAAATCATTTAGGGCTGAGCCCCGGTGGCGCAGTGGTGGAATGCGGGACTGTGGCCCACTGGCTTGGCCGTTCAAATCCAGCAGCAGCTCTCCAGGAGCAAGGCTGGGCCTCCCACTCCCACCAAAGGGCAGTGCTGGCCCCCCAAAACAAAACAAAACAAACTCATTGCGCAGCTCTTCTGAGAAGACATCCATCCATGGTGGCAAGAACATTTGTGGATGTGCTGCCATCATCATTTTCAAAACATCTTCTTTCTCTTGAGGCCTTGGCGTCACCTCCTATTCCCACCCCCACCCCCAATCCGCCCACCGCCGTGAACCCTTGACAAATTATACATCCTTATTGTTTTCCTATCTCACACCGGCACTATCTCCCTTCACCTGGAGCTGATGGTGGTTTTGAGCCGCTGAGGACAGGAGCCCGGTGAGTGACCTCTGCGCCACCAGGGCTCCGCACTGGTCCATAGGGTGGCTGCTACCTGCCCCATAGGGGTCCCAGGCTATCAACCTTTTCGCTTCTCCCATGCAGAGACGGGTGGTTTTGAACCTGCGGTTTCAGGGCACTCCGACCAACGCTTACCCGACTGCGCCACCCGACTCGAAATACAAGCCGGAAGAGCGTGCCCTGCAGAAAGGCCTGGTTCCGAGAGTGCGGCGGTCCCAGGTGCCTGCGTCCATCTGTCCGTGCAATGCACAGGAGCCGGTGTGCAGCGCGGGAAGCCGGGTCCCAGTGGTCCGCCGTTACGAGTCGCTGGCAGCTCTCACCACAGACGGAGAAACTTGTCTTCCCCCTACACCCCAGAGGGAGGCCGGTGCAGAAGTGATGTTTGCCAGGGGCACGTGGCAGTCACGTGGCCCAGGAGTCCACCCAGGTCCCAGAGGCATGCGGAGTCGGGGGTGTGGGGGGTGTGCTGTCGTTCAGGCTGGTCCGAGGGCGGCCAGCCGTCACCCTTCCTACATCAGGCAGGAGTCAAAGCAAACTTGAGCCAGGGACTCGGAAACTTGGCCGTGGACCCCTCTACCCTGCCCCTCCTCGGGTGTCAGCGGCGACAGGAAACCCCCTCCGCCCCTCTCTGCTGGAAGCCTGGCTTCCAAAGGCATATGAAGTTTGCCTAGCGCTTCCTTTCGTGAGCAGAGATGCTCAGCACCCACCGAGCTCCGGCAAAGAGCCCGAGCTGCAATGACGTTGCCACCATTTGCCCAGAGCTCACCGCCTCTCGGACCTGTCCGCTCCCGCAGTCTCAGATAAGTCTCAGCCTAAGGATACTTCTTGACACAGCTGGAATCCCCTTCTTCCTACTGGCCAGTGTGGCAGTCATGTGCTTATGTTAATTTTATGATTGAAATATAGGGGTAGGGCTGAGCCCTGGTGGCGTAGTGGTTGTGCGCGGGACTGCGGCCCACTGGGACGGAGGTTCAATTCCAGCAGTGGGGCTGGGC
>PVJH01017582.1:0-47450 GCA_004026705.1 Nesogale talazaci | reverse complement strand
CCACCACCACCACCTCCACCACCACCTCCACCTCCACTTCCACCACCACCACCTCCATCACCACCATCTCCACTTCTACCACTACCTCCACCACCACTGCAAAGCCAGGAGGACCTTCCTGGACCAAGAAGAGAGAGTCTAATGGAGGAATAAAGCTTTAACTGCATCCACCAGGTAACCAGATGAGCTCTAGCTTGGAGTTGAGCTCAGAATGGTCAATGACTGGGGGTCGATTCTTGATCACAGGTAGCTGAACTTTCAGGTTGGGCCGCATGACCCTGGGGACTGTTGGGGTTCAGACCACTGCTGTGTCCTGGGCAGGGGCGGGCGGGCTGGTGGGCTGGCTGCCATCTGCTCACCCTGACCACTCTTGTCTCCCCTAGTCTCACTACCGGCCATTCTACGTCAACAAAGGCTCCGGGATGGGGTCCAATGAGGCCCCGTGAGTTGCAGCCAGCAGGGAACGAGGCACCAACAGCGCTGCTGTCACCTGCCCCCACTGCCAGCGCCTCCCCAACCCCTGCTGTTCCTGGGTGGTGGCCCCTGCCTGCCTCCTCAGTTTGCTGCTGGCCGGCCGGCCAGCCCTCTCCAAACAGCCTGGCCTCCCCTGCTGCTCCAAGCCCTTCCTCGCTTTGTGTGTTCTGAGGCTCACAGACCAGGCCATGGCTGGGGTGGGAGATATGGGGGCTTCTCTCCTCAAACCCATGACCCCCTTTTTGAGCTGGGTGGTTGGCGCTAGCAGTGGGTGGGTGTCCCCATGACCTCAGCCTACCTGTCCTGCCTACACCCTGCTCTCTCCAGGCCTGTCAAGCATTGTGCCCCAAGGTCAGTAGGTGCCTGGCCCAAACAGCTGCACATCAACCATCCACAGAGACCCCGTGGCTAGGCAACCCGACCCTTCCAGGAGAGGCCTGGCCCCACAGCCTGGGCCAGGCCAAAAGGAAGCGGCCCTGTGTCTGGGGGCAGCTCCACATCCACTTTGTGTCCACCTGGCCAGCAGATGGTCTTAGTGAAGATGTTCCTCTTCCTCCGGCCAGGGTGGACATTCCCACAGTGGGTATATGTAGCCAGGAAAATAGCTCCCAACCCAGTCACCCTTTAGGGAAATCCCATTTTCCTATAGAATTTCATTTGCCTGCTACTTCTGTATTTTTTTTTTTTCACCATGGAGGTGAGCCAGCTGGTGGCTGGGTGATTGCAGGATGCTGGGTACTTCCAGGGGCCCCCAACACTGCCTTCACCACACAGGCTTCCTCCTTCCTCTGACCAGCTCGAGAGCCCAGGGCCTGGGGAAAAGATCAAACCAGAGCCTCTCTAACCTCACGCCCCAGGAGTGGGGGCTAAGGACAGGGTGGGCGAACTTGCAGGGGTGGGAGAGGGAGGGACAGAGGGAGGGAGGGAGCCGGTCTGCTTGGGCTTCCCCCCCCCCCCCAAATAAATCAGTGACCAGCCGCATCTTTTTCTTGACCGTACTGCCCTGGGGTCCGAGGGAGGGGGTGGTGATGGCGATTGTAGGCCTTCCCAGGATCCCCTTTGCCCATCGCACTCCTCAGACTCCTTCCAGCCTCACCCTTGGCAAAGCCACCAGTCCTGAGACCACCAGTGGCTGACAGTAGAAGGTAAACTGGGTATGTGCAGGGTGGGGGCGGGGGGAGGGGGGCGGTACGCTTGTACATGTGTGTGCGCGTGTGCGTGCATGCGTGCCTTCTAGACGTGCTGAAGAGCCTGCAGCTGTGAGGCAGAGGCAGACCCCTGGCCAGTGCAGCCAAACCCCCAGAAGGACCCAGGGCTCTGAGGGGCCAGGCTGCAATGGGGGCTGGCCAGGGGCTTCCATCCTGAGGGTCTTCTGAGTCTCTGCTTTTGTGGAGGATTCTTGAGGGTGGGACCCTATGGTGAATGTGAGGGGGAGAGCCAGCTGCTTGGGTCTGGAGGGAAGAGGAAGGAGGCCCGGCCTGGTGCTCTGTGGGTGCACAGGGTGGCTTGGAGGAGGACCCAGGAGGGGCGAGCTCGACAGGAGGAAGCCTGGTTTGGTAGTGATGAGGAGTGGCCCTTCAGCTCTCCCTGTGCCCCACTAGAAGCCCCAAGACCAGCCCCACCCTGACCCCAGCAGCTCCACACACGGAGGGGAGCAACTAGGTGGGCCCCCTGCAGGTAGTCCGGGGTAGGGACACATTTCTCTCCTGCCACCTTTCTAGTGTAGACTTCCAGCTGGGGGCCAGAACTCCCGAGGGGCCTCCCAGAAGGAGGAGGCGGAGGGGGGAGGGTTGGAGAGACACTGACCAAAGGCAGGAGGACATAGGGAAGTGAGGGACATAGAGCTGGAGGCTGATATGAGGACCTGGCCCCCTAGGCCACCCCAGTGCCCTCCCTTAGGTGGCTAGAGGTCAAACGTGCCTGGAGCTATCCTCCAGCCCCTTGCCCCAGCACTGGCTCAGGCCAGTGTGGGGAGCCAGGCTCTGAGGCCCCTTTCCGGACCCTGAGCTGCAGCACCAGGAAGGCTCACTCCTGGACCCGAGAGAGGCAGTCTCGGCCAGGGGCATGCAGACAGGAGCCTGGGTCTGACTGCCTTCCCAGGGCAGGGACTCAGGGTGGCAGCTGAACCCACCCCAGAAGTGGACCTGGCTTCGCTGTCAGAAAGGAGGAGATGGAGTGACAGGAGATTCTGAACTGCCTCTAGCAGAGTGAGATGTCAGGATGGAAGACCCACAGGGAGGACACTGTGTCCTGGAAAGCAGGCCCCTCTGCTGCTCACCCACCCACCCACCTCCTGCTC
Source organism: Nesogale talazaci (assembly GCA_004026705.1). NCBI lineage: Eukaryota > Metazoa > Chordata > Mammalia > Afrosoricida > Tenrecidae > Nesogale > Nesogale talazaci. The sequence goes on along the minus strand of PVJH01017582.1, from coordinate 44,677 downwards.
TATGGCCGTCCAGCCTGTGTCCTGAGATTCTTCTCAGCCTCTGGCTGCATGGCCACAGCGACACAAGGAAGCCCTCCACCCCAAGTGAGCTGGGAGACCTGGGGACAGGTGGTGTGTGTGTGTGTGAAAGGAGAGAAGTAGGCCTCCACTCCCACTTCTCACACCTCTCACGACCAGAGCCAAATCCTTGCCACTGGCTCTGGACCTCGTGATATGAGCTGGAGAGAGGGCCCCCAGCTGCTGGGGGAGAACTGAGTCCTCATCCTGCCTTTGGGCTGTGTCCCTGGGCAGATGGTTTGCCCTCTCTGGGGCTGGGGCTGGCCCTGATTGCCACCTTTTCTGAACCACCTATAGTTCCTTTCCGGGCCCTAATCATCCCCGAGGAGCTTTAGTGGTCCAGTTACAGGTCGAAACTATCAGCTTCTCTGGGAAAGAAAGACAGGCCTTTCTACTGCTGTAAAGTTCCAGTTCCCGAAAAGCACATGGGCAGTTTTCCCCCTCTTGTCGGGTCGCTATGGTTGCAATCGACTGTGCTTGGGGTTTTTATTGTTGTTGTTTAACATCTGTGAGGCACAGACCCCAGCAGGGAGGGTGGGTAGGGCTCGGGCTGGCTCCAGGCTGGGGCTCTGCAGGATCAGCGCTGGGTCCAGGTTGAGGCGCACTGGATTCCCTACTTCCCATGGTCCCCTGCAGCCCTGCCGAGGGGGAATGTTAGTCTGGGTAGACTAGAGAAACAAATTCATGAACACTCATATATGTATTAGAAAGAGTTTAATATACAAGAGCAACTGTACATTAAGAAAACATCTCAACCCAGTCCAGTCCAAGGTTATAAGTCTGATATTAGCTCATACATCCTATACCAATCTCTAAGTTCTCTTCAGACTCATGAAACACATGCAACAATGCCATATGCAGAATGATCACAGGACAGTGGGTAGAAAGTCTTTGGATCCAGTGGCGCTGTGAGCACCTCAGCACTGGCAGAGGTCTCTCTGGTTTCTCCAGCTTTAGAAGTCTGGCAGCATAAGCGTAGGTCCCTGTGGCTTCTCCTGGGATGTCTCACAGGAAGTCAGTCTTGTCAGCTGAGTCGAGCCAGCCCCTCCTGCACCAGATGAGTGACCCTGGGCAGTCCTAGCCCACCTGAGCCTCAGCGTGGCCCCAGCCATCACAGACGCTGCCCTGCAGGCTTGTGGGGGCAGCAGGAGCCGTGTGCCTGGCGGACACATGCTCAGCAACAGGGGGTGCTAGTCTGTTACTCAATAGTGAGCTACAGTGGGGACCCTGCCAGAGCAGCACCTGACCTGCAGGGACCTTGCCTGGCTTCCCACCTTCCTTGGCATCCAGGGCTGCTAACTGCAAGGTCAACAGTTCAGAACCAAGAGAAAAAGACAGGACTCTCTACTCCCTTAAAGTCTTGCAAACCTGCTGGGGGAATTCTACTCTGTCCTATAGGTGCTCTCTGAGTTGGACTTGCCCTGATGGCTGGCAGTGTGTTTGGCCTGACTTTGGTTTTAGCCTCAGGCGCTTGGACTGGAGGGCCAGGGTCTGGGGCAGCCAGGCTGCCTGCCTCCTCTCCTAGCACAGACGTGGGCACAGTTCTGGGGCATGACCAGCAGGTGGCAGCAGCCCACTGCAGAGGTTGGGCAGGAGGCCTCCACTAGGGCCCTCACCAGCCCCTGCACTGGAGAAAGATGGGGCTTTCTGCCTCCAGGAGGGTTTGTGCTTGGGAGACAGAGAGCCATGATGGAGGTGTAACTACTCCCTGGAGGGGAGGGGGAGAAATAATTGCACTGTGGGTGAAGGGATACAGCAGACCCTGAAAGATAAGGAAATGATAGCAATAACATAATTTACTAAGGATTCAGGGGGGGGGGGGCGGGGGGGAGGGCAGATAAAGAGCTGATATCAAGAAGAAAATGTTTTGAAAATGATGAAAGCATCTGTACAAGTTTGCTTGATATAAGTGTTTTATGGATTGTTGTAGTATCAGGAAGAGCCCCCTATAAAAAATTAAAATACTTGACATTATTTTTTAAAATCACACACAAAAACTCAGTTATGCCTTGGAAACCCGAGGAAGTGGTTTTACTTTGGTCCTGTGGAACCTGGTGGCACAGTGGTTACATGATGGGCTGCTAACTGCAGGGTCAGCAGTTCACAACCACCAGCTGCTCTGAGGGAAACTGATGAGGCCTTCTACTCCTGTGGAGGTGGGCAGTCTCAGAAGCCCGCGGGGCCGTTCTGCCTGTGCTACAGGGACTCTGTGAGGTGATGGAGTGAGTGCATGAGTGCGTGAGCGAGTTCTGAGCTCTCAGGGAGATAGAACGGAACTCAAGGCCATGGACTTTTGCTCCAGGCTTCTTCTCTCTTGAAGGCTGTGTTGCCTGATCCTCCCCAGCTGTGCCCCTCCCTTTCCATCAGCTGGCAGAGCAGGGTGTGCATGGGAAGGAAGGTGCCCTGAGCAGGAAGTCAGGCTCACCAGAGCAGGGTGGGGAGACTGCCTCTTCCCCACCCAGGGAGGGCTCAATCTGCAGCCCCGAGAGCAAGCGAAGGCCTCTGGGACAAGACAGAACACCAAAGGAACTGAGGTGGAGGCCCTGGTCTCCATTCTCCACTCGACTGTGGGGGGCGGTCAAATGGACCCTGGTGGGGTTTTTACTCTCTTGTCCCAGAAGCAACTGTCCAGGGTTGGGTCCTGGACCCAGAGATGTGGTCCTGGACTCTCCTGGGTCTCCCACCAAACCCTCAGATCATCCAGCAGTGGCCCCAGGCAGTTTTCTCTTCCTGAGTATTGACGATTAAGTTTGAAAATGGACCATTGTCCAGCAGCATAGACCAGGGAGATAAACACTAATTGCTTGGTGGATGTGTCAGCTCCTGGTTCCCAACTCATCACTCTGCCGGGGCTGGGATGAGGGCCAGGCACAGGGAAGGAGCAGGGGACCGCAGAATCTCTGGGACCATCAGACCCTCTCACAGAGGGCATGGCCACGGCTGGGGACCCTGGCATTTCATCCTCAGAAGCCTGAGTGACTGAGGCTCTCCGTGGGACAGGGAGCCAGGCTGTATGTGTGGCAGCTTTGAGCAGGTAGACCTGGCAGGTGGAAAGATGGCACCCTCCAGGCCCACGGTGCTGTGTCCTGCCCCTGAAGGGAGCGGCGTGGGTCTTGACGTGCAGGCATGGGCTTGTGTAGGTCCAGCAAAGAGAGAGGAGCACAGATGTCCCTGAGGAGTGGGGAGGGGCTCCGTGGCATTGTCCAGGACTGAAGAGGCAGGCAGGAGACTGTATAGAGATTCATGCCTAGGGAGATGCGAAGGAGACCAGACAGATACACCCCTGCTCTTCATGGACCATGGGTCTGGCGGGGAAGCAGATGCTAACCCTGCTCTTCTGAAGGTGAGTTAGCTATTGACGAATGCCATGGACAACATGGGACATGGGTGGCGGGGTGGGGAGGTGTTCTCCTGTGAGGAGGTCGGGGCTGCTGGGGGCAATCCCGCAAGCAGTTTACTTATTTCCTGGTCCTCAGTTTTCCCGTCTGCATCATGAGGCTAATTATAGAAACTGTGCACCTGTTTGCCCACTGCTGTTTGGAGGCTGGGGGTGGGGGTGGGGTGTCTCATGATGGGAAGCAAGCTCGCACAGCACCCGGCCCATTGCAACCCTGTGATTCACGCTCAGCAAGTGAACCTGGTGAGCAGGACGGAAGGTGGGTCCTGCTTCTGTGTTTAGCCTCACAGTCCAAGGAGGACCCGCTCGCCCTGTCGGACCACCATGGACCTGGATTCTGGTCTGGGACCAGCTGTGTGGAAAAGAGCTGAGCAGCAGATGGGTTTGGAAAAGAGCTCTCCCCCTTCTAGCTCGCGCACAGGGCCTGCCGCTACATGCACGGGTGGCGGGGTAATTAATTTACACATTTCATCCTGCTTAAACAAATCAGCTTCTTTATGCCCTTCTCCACACAGCCCAAGCCTCCATGCTGGGCCTGTCGGCCACAGAATTCGACTTGGGGAAGGCATGTGACGTCCCAGCCACTATGCTCCGGGCTCACCCAGGGCTTTGCTGCTTCACACACCTGGGCTGCGTGTCCGAGGGGAGCCTCAGAGGCCACCCTAAGACACCCAGACGCACGTCTCCTCCCCATCTCAGGGAACAGCCAGGTCTGCTGTATGTACTCTATCCCCACTGTCCTCTGACTCCCCTTCCTGAAGCAGCAGGACCCGAGTCTCAGCTCACAGGGAAAATGCAGACCCCCGCCACCGAATGGTCAGGATCCCTGGTGGTGCAGTGGCTGAGGCATTGGGATGCTAGTTATATGGTTGGCGGTTCAGACCCCCTAGTCGATCCGCAGGAGAATGTGAGGCTATCTGCTCCCATAAGAGATTTACTGTTTTAAAAACCCAAGGGTCCAATCTCCTCTGTCAGGTAGTATCAGCCTGGCAGTGTTTGATGCTGCAGTTGTCTGTGGAATGATCGAGAACCGTTTCCCAGAGAGATGCTTAAGAAGACTTGTAGAGAAGAGATTGTAGAGAAGACTCGTGGGTGTCAGGCTTTGTTATGGGTGCTATGAAAGGCGTTACCCCTGCCTCTGCAGCTCTTCTAATGGATGCACAGAGGTTGGCTGCTTTATGTCTCTTAGAATGTATCAGAGCCTCTAAATGCACCAACTATCAAAAAAATGTATCCAAATCGAGTGTCAACAGACCATCTGTGCAGCTCACATTCTCTTAGCCCCTCTTTGTGGCCGAGAGCAAGACTGGACACACACCCACACACAGACGCCATGGCTTGTCCCAGGCCCAGGCTACCCCATGTCTGTCTGAGGGGGGCTGCTCCCCTGTGCTCAGAGGTAATCACCAGGCCTTTCTGCTGAGGCACTTCAGAGGGAGCACTCCTTTTTGGAATCTTCCATTGCAGCCTGGGCGAAAGTTTACAGAGCCAGGTAGTCTCCCATTCAGTAATTCACATGCATTTCTGTTCTATTACCTGTGTTCCACCCCCTCAGGGCCATGGCACTTCCTGCCCTCCCTCCCTGGGTTCTCTATTCTGATGGGTCATCCTGGCTGCTCCTGCCAGCATTCTGGACTTTGGACCTTATGTAGCTGTGGGTGCCCAGGAAGGCGTTCCTCCTGATGTCCCTGCGGACTGTTTGGACACTGAGCTTGGGGAGCGGATGCCGCTTCAAGCTGGGAGAGTACCAGAGGGCTAAGGACCCAGGGGTCCCAGCAGTCTCTGTCTGATCAACAAGGCTGGCCTGTTTGATGACTCTGAATTCCATCCCCCAGAGTGTCTATTTTCCAGTCTGCATTGAGGGGAGAGCAGGAATGTGGCCCCTTTAGTTCTTGGGACCGACTGTTTCGGTGAGTCTCTGATTTCCAGCATTCATTCTTCTTTGCCCGTGATGGAAAGAGGCAGGGGTGGGGGCTGAGATGGTGGCCTGTGAGCTTGAAGAGCCCGGTTCCCGTCACCATGGCACATGGAGAACATTGCTGTGACTGCCTCATTCATTCACCGCCACCGAGCCCATCCCACCCGATTCAGAGCGACCGGCACTGGCCCTGTGGGTCTCCAAGCTTCCTGGGAGTAGAAAGACTGGTCGTTGTCTACGGAGCGGCTGGTGGGCTTGAACGGCCGACCAGGACTCTTTACATTAAGCCGATTGACTCTGGGTCCCCACTGTCCAAAGCTATCAAGTCCAGGGACTCAAGGTATTTGGTTTTGGCTGTGAGACTTGCATAACTTTTGCCCTTGTGTGATCTATTATGTACCTGGACATATGGGCAGCACATACAAGTATGAATGTAGAGATAACCTCTGCCAACCCCATCGTGCATGCTCAGGGGCGACCGCTGTCCCCTACGGCTGCAGCTACGTTTGCCGCTACCTGTGCGCTGCTGCTCCTTGTCGGCACAGTCAGGCAGGACTGCGGCGCTGCAGTCTGACTGCTGCTGTGGCTGCTTTTGCTCTCAGGGCACCTCCCAGGCTTCTCCTTTGCTCCACCCTGCTGTTCTGACCCCCTGCTCTGCCCCCTATGTTAGTACATGCCTCCAAGTCCAACTACCGTGGAGTTGATTCTGACTCCCAGCAGCTGTGCAGGACAGGTGGGAGTGCCCTGTGGGTGTCTGAGGTTATCAATCTTGAAAGGAGCAGAAAGCCTTGCCTGGGAAGGCAGGCGTAAGAGGCCTGGGAGGGCTTGACCAAGGGCAATGTAACCGAGAGGAATTACTAAAACCCAAATGAAGGCTGAGCATGAGAGTGGGACAAGAGAATTGTAAAAGGAAATAGAGGAAAGAACTAAGAGGCAAAAGGCATTTATAGAGGTCTAAATACAGGCATGTACATATGTAAATATATTTGTTCATGATGATGGAGAAATGGATCTATGTTCACATATCTATAGGTTTAATATCAAGGTAGCAAATGGACATAGAACCTCTACTCAAGTACTCACTCAATTCAGGAACACTTTGTTTTATTAAAATGACATTCCATGATGCTCACCTTCCCAACATGATCGCTGAAGACAAATATGTGCATAAGCAAATGTGAAGAAAGCTGATGGTGCCTGGCTATCAAAAGATATAGCATCTGGGGTCTTAAAGGCTTGAAGGTACAAGCACCCTCTAGTTCAGAAGCAACAAAGCCCACCATGGAAGAAGAAACACACCAGCCTGGTGATCACACGGTGTCGAAAGGATCAGGTATTAGGCATCAAAGAACAAAAAATCATATTGTAAATGAGGGGGAGTGCAGATGGGGAACCAGAGCCTATCTGTAGACAACTGGAAATCCCTTTATAGAAGGGCCATGGGAAGGAGACAAGCCAGGCAGGGTGCAGTGTAGCAACGATGAAGCATACAGCTTTCATCTAGTTCTTTAATGCTTCCTCCCCACCCACTATCATGATCCCAATTCTACCTTACAAATCCGGCTAGACCAGAGAATGTACACTGGTACAGATAGGAACTGGAAACATGGAGAATCCAGGACCAGTAGTGAGAGTGTTGATACTGAGAGGGTGAAGGGAAGGTGGGGTAGCAAGGGGGAACTGACTACAAGAAGCTACATATAGCCCCCTCCCTAGGGAATGGTCAACAGAAAAGTGGGTGAAAGGAGACATCAGTCAGTGTAAGACATGGAGAAATAATGACTCATAAATGATCAGTGAGGAGGGAAGGAGGGAGGGGGGAATGAGGAGTTGATACCAGGGGCTCAAGTTGAAATCAAATGTTTTTGAGAATGATGAGGGCAACAAATGTGCTTGGTAGAATGGAGGTATGTATGGATTGTGATAAGAGGTCTAGGAGCCCCCAATAAAATGATTTTAAAATAATAAAAATAGGGAAAAAAGAAAAGCAAGCAAGCCTTGTCTTTGTCCCTCAGTGTGGCTTGTGGGCTCCGACTGTTGACCCTCCAGGGCATGGCCCACTGAGTCCCCACGACCCGCTGCCCCCTTCTTCGGGACGCTCGCTCCGATAGCCCCGGCTCGGCGAGCCTCCAAGAATGCTGCTTCCTCGGATAAACCTTTTCCTGCTCTCATCATCATGGCCGTGTGCATTTTTGTCCTTTTGTGACCGACTGATTTCCCGCAGCAGAATGTCGCTCATCTATGAGCTGAAAGAGTTCACAGACTCATCGTTCTTACCATTTCTTAATATCCCACTGGGTGCATGTTTCCCAAGCCTTCGCTGATGAAGATGTCGGTTGCCGCAATGTGGTTTTTGCTTTGTTAAATTAAACAGTGCTGCAGTGACTGTGTGTGTGTGTGTGTGTGTGTGTGTGTGTGTGTGGTGCGCATGTGCGTGCAGACATCTGTTTGTGTCGTGGCTCTTATTTCTCTAGGTTATCATATAAGGAGGCTTCAAATTGTTCTCAGGAAAATTCCATTGTCTTTTAACTCCAGTTTTCCCCAGGCTCCAACCCCCCCTCGCATTTATAGATCACTCTGTGTGGCATCGGTGTCTTCTCATGTTACGTCCTTCTCCTCTAGATGCTGGCTCCTCCCATTCCCACAGACGTCGTTCCTATTGGAGCTTCTTGCAGCAAGTTGTGTTTTCTAGTCTTCTCTGTATGAGCCTTCCACATCCTTCATTTATTTTATTCCTAAGTATTTTATATTTTCGGGGGCCGTTGTATGTAATATTGTCTTTATAATTTCCTTTGGTGAATTCTCACTGTTAATGTGGAGGCATTGGCCTGATCTTTGATTGCTTTTCTCTGCCACTTCGCTGAATCCTTTTACTAGTTCCCGTAACTTTCTTGTGGAGTCTCTGGGATTCTTATGTAGAGAGCTGTATCGTTTGCAAATCTGGATAGCTCTGCTTCTTCCTGGCCAAATTTGGAGGCTTTTAAATTTCCCTTTCCTGCCTTATTGCCCTGGCGAGGACTTCCAGTACAATGCTGAATACCAGTGGTGATAAAGGGCACCCTTCCGTTCTCAAGGAGAATTCTCCCAGTGTCTCTCATTGAGAACAGCATTAAAGCACCAAGCTTTGGGCTAGCAGTCAGCAGGTAAAGCCAGGCCTCTGCTACTTCCTTCAAAGAGCTGCAGTCTGAAAAAGGAGGGATGTATTGGTTGTATATTCAGTAGAGAGTGAAGTGTTGGTGGAAGCCCCCGCCCTCTCAGAGGAAGGAACTGCATCCACGTGCAGTGAGGGCATGGGTGAGCAGCCAGAGAAGCAGAATGGCACCAGAAGAGATCAAAGGAAGGTTTACCAGCAACCCGCGGTATGCACCCGACACAGCCCGGCTTGTGAAAGTGAGGACTTGCGCCACTTGCTGATGAAGAGCAAGGAGGGCAGCCTTCAGAGTGGATGACAACTCATTCTTCAGCCCCAAACCCTCCCAACTACACAAGTAGGCGACCTCATGGCCGACAGAGAAAGGCTGCGGTTCTCAAGGACTCCACCTTGCTGGGACCCACCTCACTGCTCATGGAAGCGGCCGCCAAGAGAGGAGAAGACGAATTGCATCGCTCGATCAGCCAGAGGAGGCCGCGGCCGAGTGGGGAAAAGCACGGAAGCTCTTTAAAGGCTAGGGGGCAACTGTCCTACGCCACCATGCTGCCAGCCGCCTCATATGCATGTGAAAGCTGGACATTGGACGAGAAAGGACGAAGAAAGATCGGTGCACTTGAATCATTGTGCTGGGGAAATTACTGAGAGCAGTTTTTTTATATTGCTAATAGAAAGTATTGGCTCATAAAAGAACAAACAAATCTGTGTTGGAAGAAGCACAGCCAGAATGCCCCTTTGAGGCAAGGATGGCGAGACTGTGTCTCACGTATTTTGGGCACGTCGGTCAGGAGAGAGCAGCCATGGAGGAGGACGTCATGCCTGGGAAGGGAGGGGGGCCGCCAGGAGAAAACCCCTCCCGGAGACGGACCGACCCAGTGCCCGCAGCAACGGGCTGGAAAACAGGACAATGGTGAGGATGGTAGGGGGCAGGCAGTGCCCTCTTCTTTGTGCGTGGGGCGCTCTGGGTTGGAGCTGACCAGCAACCACAGCAATAAGGAGGGCATCTTGGAGGAAGTGACTGATGTGTTTTGAAGGCTGAGTGGATTAGAAAAAGGTGGAGAAGCGGCTTGGAGGAGCTGTCGAGGGGAGCTTGTATCTGACTCCCTAAGCAGGTGGTGTTCGGCGCGTGTCTTCCCAGCTGCAACGTGGGAAGACTCTGAGGAAAGTGATTCCACTCCAACATTTTAGGGGGCAGCAGTTCCTCGGATCCCCCCTGGAGCAGTTGGGGCACGCGAGACCCAGCGTCTGTCTGTCTGTGCTGGCCGCTCCTCCACGGAGAGGCTCGCTGGTGAGCTGAGGACAGTGGGCCGGCCCCCTCCTACTTTCGGATTCCATTTGTATACTCCGATTCCAAATCCTGCAGGATTTAATATCCACTCTGTAATCTACTGGCACCAATAGGCATTATCTAACTAAACCTTAAATTGAAAATGCTAGGCTTCTATTTTCTCTGCCATCGGGAGAAACCGGGCTCTCTTGGTCCGCTGTAATTTACTCTGCGCTAATTAAAGCGCCTCCCTCCACTGTCCTCCAGGCACCCAGCCTGCTCGGCTTGGTCCCCGCCCAGGGTCCGGGGTGGGCGTGGGGAACCTGTGGCCGTGCAGGGGACAATCCCAAGTGTCTCCCCTCCCAGCCATTTCATTTCTCTCGTGGTTCATCGTTCACTAGCTGTGATTATCATCCTTCATCCACCTGATGCATTTATGAGGGACCGAGGACAGAAATTAAAGATGCAGAAGGTTTAGGGCCCTTGGGGGTGTAACGGTTATGAGTTGCACTGCCAGCTGCAAGGTTGGGAGTTCTAAACCACCAGCCAGTCCATGGGAATAACACGGGGCTCTGTGTTCCCATCATGAGCTACAGCCTCAGAAACCCTGGGTGGGGGTGGGGGTGGGGTTCTACCCTGTCAGGCTCATGTTACCCCCTCTCCCAACTCAGGTCACACCAACTCAGAGAGGAAGCAGTGGGGGTGCAGGCTGGCTAAAGCACCCAACATGGTGTCAGGTACCTATGATGAGGAGATGGCCAAGGCCCATGCCAATGAGGAGCATGTGCAGAGGTCTTCTGCACCATCTGCCCGGGTTCCCCTGGCAACTATGGTCGAGTTAGTGCTTAATGTGGAAGCTGTGGACACTCTGAACCCCTCCTTTCCCTCACCACCAGGGATCCTCCTGTTCCCCTCCCTGGGGCACCCTCATTCCTGCTGGCCCCATTGCCCTGACCTCTGGCAGCCACTTGCCCGTGTTCCACTCCCATCACTGTGTCCCTTCCTGCGTGCTGTGTAACGGACATCTTTTGGACAGGTCCATTTGACCCTGATGACCAAGGGAAGGGTGACTCTCTCTGTCTGTAGAAGACAAGTTGAGGCCACGGCCGTCAAGCAACCTGCAGGGGTGGGGTTCATGCTCTCAACCACCCCTTAGCTGACCCTCGAAGGTAGCACTAATTTTCAAGCGCAGTTCGAGGTGCTGTTGGGGGCAGGGCAGGCTCTTTTGTATGCAGGGCACAGCTCAGGTCCTGGCCATGGACTGCAGGGAGGGTAGGGGTGGGGGGCATTCACGTTAGGCGCCCTTGGTGGAGTGACAATTCTTAATATAATAGAAGTTGGCTCTTCTACCCACTCTCCATAAGTCCCACCCAATCACTGGCCTAGAATAAGCCGATAGAGTGTGGTTATCCCTGACACAGGGGGCAGGGGCAGTGGGCGGGAACCACCATCTCCCAGCTAGAAGGAAGAGCCACCTTTGAAGCAGGAGAGGAAAGAGGAAACTCAGGCCCATCAGAAGAGCATGTTCTAGATCTCTGAGCCTGAGGTAGGGCAACCAGGGCTGGGTCATGGAGGCCAAAGGACAGAGCCTGAGGAGCAGCACTGAGACCGAGCGGCAGGAGGACTTCCCAATGTAGGAAGACACAGGCCACAGGACCACAGGGCTGAGAGGGTGGTGACTCAGACCAACTTGGCTGCTGGCTGAGGAGAGGGGCTGCTGTGGACCGATGCCTGCATCCTTGCTGTTAACCAAGCCCTGTTACCTCTCCGAGCAGACTTTCATTGGCAGTGTTGTCTGTGAGCTCATCACAACAGAGTGTCCAAGCCAGCAGAGCTGCAGGGGCTGGCCGGAGGGGCAGTTGGTGTCAAGCAGGATGGCGTATGAAGGCTTGCCTGGCCCTTGCCTCCTGGCAATAAGGAAGCTCCCCATGCCATTTACTGAAGGCACCTGAGGGGCAAAATGGACCCTTCACAGAGGTGAAGGCCCAGCCTATCTGTCCAGAGAGGCTGGCCTGAGAGCAGGTGTGCCTGATTGCAGGGCAGGCAGAATTCGACTCCTCGTGGGGGGGGTATTGGGACTCCTTCTCTGGCCCCCTCACCCCCCAGCCCCCCAGCCTGGGCTAGGGTCAGCTAGGAAGCCATGTTGCTCGCTCCCAAAGCTAACCAAGCGTGAGATTGTTCAGGCTGCTGGAATGAGCGTCCACACCTCTGCCCAGACTGACAGCCAGGCCCGTCTGGGGCTCATTGGGACTCCGCGCCCCCCGTGACCTGTTCTGCCTGAGTATGGGTCTGGGTCACTGCTGATGAGAAGGAGGGCAGGGGCAGTGTCCTTGTCCCTGGAGAGGGGGTCTGCTCTCTGCATCTAGAAAGAGGTGTGGGAGGGAGCAGTGCCCTGGGATCAGGCAGACCAGGCAAGACTCCTGTGCCAGTTTGTGAACCAGGAGGGGCCTGTGTTTAGTCGCTGGGGACACTGGGGGGTGGGGGGGTGGTGGCTAGCTCTTTGGACATCAAGCAGCCTTCAGGGGCAGGTTCTGCACAGTAAAAGAGAGCATTTGGAAGTAGCTAGAACAGCTGACAGAGAAGAGGGGCTCTCTGCAGGACCCCAACAATGCAGGCTGGTGTCTATTCATCTGGCATAATCTGTTGTCTCCCTGGAGACGGCAAAACAGTGTTGTGGCAAGTGGCTCTCGAGCCACGCAGACGTGGGTTCAAGTCCCAACACAGTCATATACTGTTATAGGGTCTTTAGCAAGCTCGCTATGCCTCTGTGGCCTCACTGACAAAACCAGGACATCACAGACCCTTGCCCAAGGAATCCTGGTGGCATGATAGCTAAGTGCATGGCTACTAGCTAAAAGGTTGAGTGTTCGAACCTGGTTCAAACCTACCAGCTGGCACCTCCGGAGAAAAGAGTTGTGATGTATACCATAGAGATGAGCTCCAGGAGGATAGTTCTTCTTTGTCCCATAAGGTTTCCAGATGCCCATCAATTCAGCTCCCAGAAACAACCTCCTCCCCATGCTGGCTGGTCTTGTGGAGAGGTACCCTGGAGTCCATATGACTCACAGCGCCCCTGCCCCATCCTGCGCCATCCTCACAACCCATAATTCTCTGCTTGAGCCCATGGGTGCAGCCACTGGGTCAGTCCTTCTCCTCCAGGTCTTTGCTTCTTCTTCCCAAGCATGACGCCTCCTCCAGGGACTGCCCTCTCCTGACAACATGCCTAAAGTATGTGAGACACTGTCTCGCAAGTGTTGGTCATGTGCTTATGATAATTTCATGATTGAGATAGCCATTGAGTAGCCAATGAGGCGTCTGTGTGGGCATGGCTTTCTCCTGAGACTTCTGGGAAATCTTGCGATATTTCCCTCATGGAGATGAGAGCCATCTCCCCAGTTATTGGGAGTTAGTCTCAGAGACGATGAATCACGGACAAGATGGCAGTGTCCAAGGAGCTGAAGGAGCTGGAGGAGAAGCCAGCTTACTATGATGGAACTAGACCTCTGAAGCTGGAGAAGCCACGCTGAGAGCCCTGTCAGCGCTGAGTTGCCTCAACTACCACTGGATGCCATTGATGGACCCTGAGCCCTGAAAGCGAGGAGCCATGGGGAGTCCCTGCCAGCGCTGGGACTCTGCACCCACTGGCCTCTGACTTCATGAGTCGGAAGGGACTTTACAGACTGATATCGGGCATATGGGCTAATATCAGACTTATGACTTTACTGGACTGGGTCGGGATGCTTTCTCAATGTCCCATTTCTCGTGTATATAAACCTTATCCTTATATCCATATGCATGTCTATGACATTTGTTTCTCTAGTCTACCTGGACTAACACACCATCCTTGCCTCAAAAGAGCACTCTGGCTGTGCTTTTCCAACACCGATTTGTTTGTCCTTCTGGCAGCCCCTGGTACTTTCAGTACCCCTCACCAGCACCACTGTCATGCTGGGATTCTTCACTGGTCTTCCTTATTCACTGTCCTCTTCTCGGTGGCAGATTTACCCAGCTCGGCTTGTCTCTTGATCTCCTGACTGCTGCTTCCATGAGCATTGCTTGTGGATTCAATTCTTGACGACTTCACTTTTCCCCCCGATTCAGCGTGATATTGCTTACTTGTCCAGTTGTGAGAATCTTAACCTTCTGTACATTACATCCTAATTCCCACTGAAGGCTGCCATCTTTGATTCATCAGCAAGTCCTCTTCACTTTCAGGAAGCAAGTGTGTGCCATCTACATGAGCCTCCTCCATCCCTGGTACCACACTCTCCATAGAATGCAGCTCCTCTGACGATTCACTCGGCATACAGATCGGATAATGATGATGAGAAGGCATAACCCTGACGCACTTTCCTGATTTGAAGCCACTCTGTATTCCCTTGTTCTGCTCTGGATTCATGTACAAGCTCCGCTGTGAAGTGTTCTGGAATTCCCATTCTTCTCACAATTATCCATAGTTTGTCATGATCCAGACAGTTGAATGCCTTTACATAATCACTGAAACACAAGTAGTCATCTTTCTGGTATTCTCTGTGTTCAGTCAAAATTTATCTGACACCAGTGATCTCCCTTGTTCTAGATCTTCTTCTGAATCCGACCTGAACCTCTGGCAGCTCCCTGTCAATATAGTACTGCAACCATTGTTGAATGATCTCCAGCAAAATTTTACTTGCATCTGTTATTAATGATGTTGTTCCGTAATTTGAGTATTCTGTTCATTGCCCTTTCTTTGGACTGGATACAAATACGGATAGCTTCCAGTCAGTTGGTCAAGTAGCTGTCTTACAAATGTCCTGGATGAGTAAGTGCTTTCAGTAACCCATCAGCTGGTTGAAACATTCAGTGGGTGTGTCATTAATTCCTGGTGCTGTTTTTGACGAATGCTTTCAGCACAGCTGGAACTTCAGTGCCATTGGTTCTTGCTCATAATCTAACCTCCTGAAAAAGTGGAAAGTCCACTAGTTCCTTCTGGTGCAAAATACAAAGATGTATTCTTTCCATCTTTTTTTTTTGTGTGTGTGGCATCACTGCCCTGTGGGAGTAGGAAGCCCAGTCTTGCTCCTAGAGAGCTGCTGCTGGATTTGAACTGTCAACCTTGTGGGCCATAGTCCTGCACACAACCACTAGGCCCCCAGAGCTCAGCCATTCTCCATCTTTTAAAAATGTTTGCTACATCATTCAATATTTTGCCCGTAGAATTTTTAAATATTTTAAAACTTAAGGTTTGAAATTTTCTTGGGTTCTTTCAGTTTAGGATATTCTGAGCATGTTCTTTCTTTGGGGCTCTGCCTAGTTCACTATAATATCTTACTTTGTTTTCTCAAGCTGCCCTTTAAAACTTTCTCTTCAACTCTTTGACTTTCTCATTTCTTCCATTTGCTTTAGCCACTCGATGATTAAGAGCAAGTTTCAGAATCTTTTCTAACATCCACTTTGAACTTTCCTTTCTTTCCTGCCTTTTAAAAGATCTTTTGCTTTCTTCATGAACGGTGTTCTTGATGTCCTCCCACAGCTGATTAAGTCGTCTGCCACTCGTGATCAATGCAGCAAAGTTGTTCTTCAGAAGGCCTTAAAATTCTGGTGGGACACAAAACCTCCTATGGGCTCTTGGGGACCTGTTTTGGTTTTCTTCATTCTTATCATGAACTTTACCAATGAGCAATCAATGATCTGGTCTACCATCAGCCCCTGGTCTATTTTTCCCCCCGTCCCCCGGTCTAGTTTTAATTGCTGACATTGAACTTCTCCATCTCCTCTTCCCACAGTTGTAATTCATATGATTTCTGTGTATTCTGCCTGGAAGAAGTCCTATGAACAGTTAACATTTGAATTGTTCAAAACTGGTATTTGCCACGAACAAGTCTTTGGTCTTTCACAGTTCTGACATGTGATCTTTGGCGCTGTTTCGAACACAGAGACCATATCTTAAAACTACTCTTCTTTGCTTCCAACTTTTGCATTCCAATCACCAATAATTATCAACACATCTTGATTGCAAGTTTGATCAATTTCAGACTGAAGATATTGGTAGAATTCTTCAATGTCTTTATCACTAGCTTTAGTGATTGGTGCATAAATTTATATAATAGTTGTATTGGTTGGATTGCCTGGAAGATAGATACAGCTAATCTTATCACAGACAGCATTGTACTTCAGGATAGATCTTAAAATGTCCTTGTTGGTGATGAATGCAGCGCTATTCCCCTTGATTGTGTCATTCTCCACACAGTCAACCATATGATTTTTTGCTTCAAAATGCCCCAAAGGGGTCTGTTTCAGTTCAGTAACACAGGATATCCATCTTCATGTGTTCCCCTTCATTTTTGATGTCTTCCAATGTTCCTAGATTCATACTTTATACATTCCAAGTTCCCATCATTAGTAAATTTTTGCAGCTGTTTCTTCCCATTTTGAGTTGTACCCATGAACAAATGAAGGCCCCTGAGACTCACCCCACTCAGTCACCATGGCTGACTCTACACTGAGAAGGCACCTCTTCCTCAGTCATGTTTTAGGTGCCTATGTTTTAGGACCTGCAAGGCTCGTCTTCTGACAAAATGCTGCTTCTGTCCATCAGGCCTTCAGTGTCTGACTCTGTTTCAGTGCTGTGCATGAAATTCTGCATATCTGGGGAGCAGACCATCTGTTCCTTCTTTCTGTCTGCTTCTCATCTGCAAGCTCTGTTGAAACCTGCCCACTTTGAGGGACCCTGCTGGGGTCTGAAGTACCAGCGACTTAGCCTCCAGCACTACAGCCACCCCCATGTCACCACATGGAAGACACGCAGACAGACAAGGGCCCAGTCAAAGCCCTGAGCTTTGCATGTGTGTGGCACCGAGCCACCTCTCTGTTCTACAACTGTGGGGCTCAGGCTGAGTCTGAGACCTGGGGCAGGAGTCTGTCAAGCTGATTCTGATTCATGGTGATTCCATACGAGGGGCTTCAGCAAACCCTGTGGGAAAATCCCACTATCTTTAAATTCCCTTTGTCTTCAAACTTTCTGAAGACCCCTCATAGATGCACCGCTGGGTTCTGGAGGGTCTGCAAGGGCTGACCTGGAGGAACACACTGCCAGACATTTCTCATGCGGCCCCCTGGGGAGGTTCAAACCAAGAACCTTGCAGCTAGCTGCTGAGCACGTAGCTATCGAGCCTCACTGGGTTATGAGTGTGACCCTCCATGTGGGGTGGGAAGCCATGTTTATCTCTGTTTTCAATGCAGCTAATGAACATGGCTATTGTCTCCATTTTCTAGATGAAGGAACAGTAGCCGTGTGTGTGTGGGGGGGGGGGTGGCACACACTGGACCCTGCCAAGGTGTGTTCACACCACGTGCAGCCCTGGCTGTCTTCTCTGGGTAGCTGGGCCGGGTCTACACCGTCCACACCACGTTTCATCCAGTCCATTGGCTCCTTTCACTCCATGACCTGCTTCAGCAGAAGCAGGACAGGCAGTGTCCATTTCACAGCTCACAGGGGTTCCCTGAGCTCAGAGGAATTCTCTGGACCCAGATCTGATGGTCAGGGGGTCAGGCTCCAGACTGCACGCTCTGAGCATGGCCTGGAGGAAAGGGCAGGGTGGACCTTGAAGGAGGAGGAGTCCCACACAGGCGCCATCCTGAGACTCCTAGAAGGGAGGAGCGCACCACACACAGGAGGATGGCAGAGCTGGGGGTGAGAGCAGAGTCCCAGGGGTGCGGGTGCTTCAGAGAAGGCGGTTGGTGCAGGCTACCTGGGGTGGGTGGGTAGGGGCCCCAGCCATCTCTCCAGTGGGCCCCGCTGCCTCTGTCTTGCGGGAGGCAGGGGAGTGGAGGATTCTCCACGAAGAAGGTGACTGCATATCAAATGAGAATCGCACAAGCGCTCTTGATAAACAGCAGGTAACCCCGCTCCTGCCGGCTAACAGGATTAATCTAAATGCACACAGACGCAGCTGGGAAAAATCAAAACATAGGACCCGGGCTCAACTATAGTCCTTCTCAGTGAGTGCTGCCCAGTCTGCAGCATGGTGCCTGCCTGCAGCCTGCTGGCTGAGGACAGGATCACAAGAGGCCACTGGAGGCCAATGCAAGTGGCCAAGGGTGTCCAGTGCCCACATGTGGGCAAAGGGAGGGCAAGACAGACCTGGAGGAGGGCCAAGGGGCCGGGGCAGGAGGCAGGGCATGGTGCCAGGCAGTCAGCTGAACTTCTAGAGGAAAACAAGGTTCTCAGAGGCATGACAGGCAGTCGGGGTGCCAGGGTCTGCAGGAGTGGGAAACCCACTGACTCCACAGCGCCCTCTATGGTTTCCCTTATGGGAACTCCTTATAGGAGCAGATAGAGTCATCTCTCTCCTGCAGTTCGGACACTTAACCCTCAGTGGCACCAGGCACTGTGCCGATCACCCCCAGCATTCAGCTGCACACGGAGGGGGGTGGGGGGGTGGAGGGGGGGAAAGAGCCCTGGTCTTTACAAAGCCCTGCCCACCAGGAGTTTCTGCAGCTCATGGTCAGGAACAGGCTGCTGGGCTTTTCTGCCCTGTCAGTCAGAAGCTCCACGGACCAGCCTATTGCTGTTTGAAACAGCAGTGCCCGAGCACCCACAGGGACAAAGAGAAGGGGGCACTCTGCCCAGATCCTCCAAGCCAATGCCCACAAGGTCTCTGATTCATCCCCTGCTGCCGTTGAGCAAATCGAGGCTGAGCTAGCTTTCCAATGCGTTCATGCTCTCAGCACAGCCGCATGCTTCCACCCAGGGCATGTCTGGGGTGGAGCACAGGGCCCTTGTCCAGGGTCTGCCTTGGGTTCAGGTCAGCTCTAAGGCCCCGTCAGTGGCTCAGCTCACCCCCACCCTGGGTCCATTCTGACTCATAGTGACTCCATCTTCTGGGACAGGTGGACTAGCCCTGGGAAACTTCTGAAGCGGTGACTCTTTACGGGAGTAGGAAACCTCCTCTCTCTCTCCCAAGGGGAGCACTGGTGAGCGGCCCAGGGGATAGGCCTCTGCTGGGAGTGGAGCCCACCCTCTGGTTCCAGGGGAGCCCTCCACCGAGTCTGGAACCCCCCTCCCCCAACTCCTGAGTCAGTGCTTCCAAGTCAGCACATCCTTTGGGGTCCTAGCTGATTTGGCATGAGGTGGCAGGAAGGGTGGCAGTGGGCTCTGACATCGTGGGGCTTTGCTCCTGGGTCTCTCCACAGCTTTGAGGGCAGCTCCCTTACCTCTCTGAGCTTTGGATTTCTGGTTGGTTAAATTGGGAGTGGGGTAACTGTTCTCAGACTCACCTGCATCATTGCGGCGGTGTGGGAATCCAATGAGAGGGATACGTGTGCCTGGGTCTTCCTGCTGTGAGGCACTGCATAAGCACTTGTTATTATTCCACAGCCTGGAGCAGGCGAGAGTCCCTGGTAATGCCCTGAGGATTGATAATGACTAATAATGACCCTGCTACATATCCACCCATCTCTGAGTGGGAGTGGTGGTCTCAGAGCCGGGCCACACAAGGCAGGGTCTCTGTAAGGGGCCCCGGAGGGGAGGGTGCGCCTCACCTTGAGGCGGGGTAAACTGAGGCCTGTCTGCTTAGAACAAACTGTTGCCCAATGCTCCCCAGCCATGCGAGGGTTTGTTCTGGGGTTTCCCCGGCCTCCTCCCTCCTCCGGGCAGCTGGGAGCAGCAGGCAGGGTGGTTTACAGCAGCTTCCTAGCGCTGTGTCAGCATGTCTTTGATGTCTCCTGCCTTCCTACTCAGGCCTCTTCTAGTTACTTTATCTGCAGTTTGTCCCCTGTTTCTCTCAAAGCTGCCACTCACCTCCCACAGCCCCCCACCCCTTTCCTAGGCTTGCTAGAAGCTTGAACTGGGCCTAATCTCAGTGCCTCTCTGGAGCGGAGCAGCAAGCCAAGCTCTGAGCTGTTGATAGGGGCCAGGGAGTTGGCAAGTGTGTGTGGCACAGAGGGGAGAGTGGGGGGCACCAGAAGTCTTCACAGAGGCCCCTTGGCCCTTGAGAATGACTCTCAGAAAACAAGGCACAATGTCCAAGAACAGTGACGGAACCGGAGTCTGTGGGCTTCTCAGCCCCCTGTGTTTCTCCCACGCCCTGAGTGGTTAGAGGGGGGTGGGTGCCACGGCCTGGGGGTTCAGGGCACATGGGCATCCTTGGGGGAAGGAGACACCGCAATCCAGAGCCACATCCTGCCAGGAAGGACCATCAGGGAGCAAGCTTCTGGCCCGGGGAAGTGCAGCGGCTCCATCAGGACTCAGGGAGATGTGTGAGGGACCCTGCCCCCAGTGCCAGGCTTGAGGTCACCAGCGTGTCCTTCTGCTGCTCTGTGGGTGTCTGAAGGCTGTCACTGCTTGTCACTTGGGAAAACAACCTTTAAAGAAAAATGACGGTACTTATTTTCTGGCATCTCCCCCCACTGATAACATGTTCAAGGTCAGGTTAAAAGTTGTCGCCATTGTTCAGGAACTGCTCTTTCAGAGGCCAAGGCTGTTTCCTGGAGTCCCGGTGATGGTTGCAAACTGCAAGGTCAGCATTTGAAACCATCAGCCGCTCCTCGGGGCACCAGGTGGAGCTTTCTGCTCCTGGAAAGCGTGGCAGTCTCGGGACCCACCGGGGCCATGCGAGCCTGTCCTAGGGGGTCGCAGCGAGTTGGCATGGACTTGAGGGCGGGGAGTCTGCTTCTTTTCGGCTCTTTCCTTTCTTGCTGGGATAGTCGGGCTTCCTGCCTCCGGGTGCTTGCAGATTTGCCCCCCGCAGTGCTCACACCCACCTTACCTTCAGGCTGAGCGCACAGCACACGTGATCTCACCGAGTCCCACAGGGACTCGTCAGGAGGTACTTCTGCTATTCCCACTGTACAGGAAAAGGAACTGACACTCAAAGAGGATTGAGCGGGCAGGCCCGGAGCCCAGATGGACTGAACACATCTGGGCTCCAAACCCAGGTCACTCCTCGTGACCCTACAGTGCCTTGTTGAATTTTGACTCATGAACTGCCAAACTGGCCAGGGCAGTCACCACTAGAGGGAGCCCCGGAAGTGCTGTGGGATGAACACTGAGCAGCTAACTTCCAGGGCAGTGGTTCAAATCCACTAGCTGCTCTGCAAGCATAAAGATTAGGCTGTCTGCTCTCCGAAAGATTTCCAGTCTCAGAAACCCTGCCCAGGTTGGAACTGGCTCTTTGGTTAGCGGGTTTGGTTGCGGGTTTTATTAGTACCAGAGAATGCCAGAAAGACGCTCATTTGTGCTTTATTGCAAAAGCGTTTGGCTGGGTGGGTCATAGTAAATGATGAATAACATTGTTCAGCAGGGGAGTTCTAGAACCGTAATTGTGCTCCTGGGGCATCTGCCCATAGAGCAAGAAGCTGGTGTGGAAACTGAACAAGGGGACTCTGAGTGACTTAAAGTAAAGAAAGGCGTGTGTCAAGCTTCTATCCTGTCACAGTACTTATCGATCTGTGTGCTGAGCCAATCATTTGAGAAGCTGGGCCATGTGGAGAAGGAGGCCTGAGAATCGGAGGGAGGCTCCTGACCGCCCTGCAGTGTGCAGGCTTGCTTGTGGAAACTGAAGCAAGTACTGAGGACCTTCAAAGAGAGACATCTTCAGGGTAGAATACTACAGCGTCATGAAAACAGAAGTCTCCCCAACTGGACCAATCGGCTGTGTCAGGATAAACAGAGAAAAGAGAGAGAAGCTATCAAAGGTTTCTTTTCACTTGACTTCTGCATTGCTGCACCTGGAAGCAGCCATCAAGAAACTGAATAGCATGTTACAGTGGGCACATCGCCTGTAAAAGGTCTCTGCACAGCGATAAGCTGTCACCTGAGTGCTGAGATGGGCCTGGCCCAGTCAGGGCATTTCCCCTGTCTCCATTCATGCAAGTGCTGGGCCCCAAATGACCAGAGAATATAGAAATCAAAATAGACTTGAAGGATGGGGTTGGCAGAGAATACTGGTCATACCATGGAAAGAACAAACCAATTGGTCTTGGAAGAAGTCCAACCAGAACGTTCCTCGGATGAGAGGGTGGCAAGGTCTTGTCTCTCATACTTCGGACCTGCTATCAGGAGCAGCCAGGCCCTGGAGCAGGGCTCCCCGCTAGGGGCAGTCAGGTCCCATTAAAAAGAGGAAGACCGTCAGTAAGACGGATTGGGACAGTGACTACGACCATGGAGGATTGTCTCACAATGTGTTCCCGCCTGTGGTATGTGGTATCGCCATGATGTCGGTCAACAACACGTTTCGCGGCCCCAACCTCCTCAAATCCATCTTCAGCGATGAATGGGGAGCCAGCCAGGGAGAGCGGAGGTGCTGGGACTTCTGCAGTGGTAATTCAAGAAGTGGGCCCAGGGATCACCTTCACCGTGGCTTCAAAGAGTCTCCCAGAGTTAACCACTTAGGTGTGCCTTCATTCACCACCATCCCTGAGCACCTGCTGTGTGGGAGTCTGTTCAAAGCCTCTGTCTTCAGGGAGCTTACATTCTGGTGAGAGCAAAGTTAGGTAACTAAAGGCAACACGCCATAAACAGTGAGACTCGTGGCAGCAGAAACTGGATAGCACCGCTTCTCCCTTCTAGGTCCCAGAGAATGTCTGCCTTTGACAGGGTGCCATCTTTCCACTTTCCTACTCTTGTTTTACCAGAAGATGCAGTAATATTTGTGAAAGCTGGAGCCCGTGTAAGGTGGAAACCTGTCAGAGGAGGAAGACTCAAATATTTCCACTTATAGGGAGCAACAGAAGGAAAGTGGTAAGAAGCCACCATGGAATGGGTGAAAACATACTCAAGATCCAGCTATTTGAATGATGGGAATCAGAACAACCATGGGGTATCATCTCACCCAGCAATAGAAGCAAAGTTATAAAACAAAACAGCAGAAACAACCAGTGCTGGTATGGCTGTGGAGAGACTGGCACCTCCGTACACTGCCGATGGGATTGTGTCATGATGCAACCACCATGGAAAATGGGATGGATGGCGCTTTCTTAAAACGTTGGAAGCAGAAGGACTAGAAGGATATAAATGTTGTCAGGTAAGTGGGTCCTGGGATGTGGAACCCTGAAAGAAAAGGGGATTGGATTGATGGATAATAATAATAAGGCCTGCTCGCTATCTCACAGAGAAGTATTCATGTACTCTGGGTCAGGACCACAGTTAGACCTGGGGCCATGCCATTTGCATGGTCTCTCTCTTTCTCTCTTTTCTTTTGGTGTCTGTCTTATATAAGATAGGTAGGGTAAGCAATCCCAAGGAGAGAGTAATGGAACTTATGATTGGGGGGAGGGGGTGAGGAATGGGAGAGGAGAAGGCAGGGGGAGAGAAGTGATGAGTCAATAACGACTGGGACGGGAATAACAAGGGATCTAAAATTGACAATGAAGAGGGTATAGTGTTCCTGGTCACATTTGATCAATTGAAATGTATCTGAGAATTACAGAGAGGTGAACAGTGGGTAAACATGATAGTGGGGCAGGAGGAAAGAAAAGAGAAATAGGGGAAAGAGCAAGAAAGTTAAAAATTATAGATATAGATATAAATATAGATAGTTACATATGTAAATATATGAAGACAGGTGTTTTTGTCTTTGTATATATATTTGTGTAAATACAATAAGGAAGCAGATGGACTTTGGTCCTCTACTTAAATCCTTTTTCCCTCTATTTAAATCTTACCTCAGTATAAGAATGTTTTGTTCTAATAATGTGGTACTATGTGAGACTCTCTTTCTTGACACAATTGCTGAAGACAAAATGGATGCATAAGCAAATGTGGTGAAGAAAGCTGAAGGTGCCCAGCTATTAAAAGATATTGCCTCTGGGGTTTTCATGGTTGGAAGTTAAACAAGCAGTCATTGAGCAGAGAAGCAACAAAACCCATATGAAAGAAGCAAAACAGCCTGTGTGATCATGAGATGTTGATGGGATTAGGGATAAGAAGTTTAAAAACAAGCACTCAAATCGAGGTGAAGGAGAGTGGACAAAGTGGAGACCCCAAGCCCACCTGTAAGATAATTGGACAGTCCCTCACAGAAGGACTACATGGAAGGGATGAAAAATCCAAGGTGCAGTATAGCATTCATAAAACTCATAACTATCCTCTGGTCCTTTAATATTTTCTCTCCTTTTATGATCTTGGTTTTACCTCATTAATCTTGTCAGACCTGTGCATGTTCATTTATATAATTGAGATAGTTTGATGCATGAAATCCAAGATAAATCCGTTATAAATAGTAATGGGAGTAATGATTCCCCCAGGATACAGAAAGAGGGGGGGGAGGAGGAACTGATAGCAATGATATAACCCCATTTGAGGGAAATGAATAACAGAATTGTAGGTGAACAGGTACAACTCCCCAAATAATAGCATATAATATAATAAGGGTTCTCAGGAGGGGGTAAGGGAAGAGGGGGGGCATAAGGGGGAGCTGATATCAAAGAGTTGAAGAAGAAAGAAATATTTTTAAATGGATGATGGCAGAAATTGTGCAATTGTGCTTGATCAAATTGAATTATGGATTATTATCGTATCTGTAAGAGCTCCCAATAAAATTATTTTTTAAAAAGTTGGAACTAGAGGGTTGAGCCCCGGTGGCGTAGTGGTTGTGCATGGGACTGCGGCCCACTGGGATGTAGGTTCAATTCCAGCTCCCAGGAGCAAAGGCTGGGCCTCCTACTCCCACCACCTGAGGGCAGTGATGCCTATTAAAAAAAAAAGCTATAAAAGTTGGAACTAGAAATGCAATATAATCCAGTAATCCCACTACTAGGTATATGCCTTCGAGACATAGGAGCGGCGAGGCTGACAGACAGGTGCACACCCATGCTCATTGTAGCATACTCACAGCAGCTACACGATGGAGGCTGCCTGAGTGCCCATCATCAGCCACATGGGCAAACCAACCTCGGCCTGCACACACACACTAACACGCTAGCCTGTATAAAAGAAGCAGACAAATCCACTGCACACCTCATCACATGCACACCGAGGCTACCACGCTGAGTGAAATGAGACAAACACAGAAGGATAAATATTGTACGAGACCACTATTATAAAGCGTCAAGAGAGGGTTTGTTTGCACACAGAAAGAAACACTTTTTTGATGGTTACCAGGTGTAGGAGGGAAAAGGAGGGCAGATCACTGACTAGAGATTAGAAACATCTTACCTGGGGTGAAGGAAAAGGCAGTATGCACCAAGGAGGCGGGCAGCCCAGCATGGCTGAGGGCGGGGAGCCCCTGTGCAGCATACAGCCCAGGTAAACATAACTGTATACACAACCCTGCAACCCTCTAAGGAGCGCACAACATCCATAAGTTGTCACGGGCTGGAGGCTCTTTCTACATAGGTATTTGCAGCTTCTGTAAATATACTGGAGGAGGCTATAGAGCACACAGGGGCACGGTTCTTACCCCTAGCTGAACACCTCGAGGAAAGCACTCACCAGGCTTGGAAATGTAGGATTATGGTCCCCACAGATATCTGGGCCAACCACCACAATGTAGAACATTCATGGATTAGGTGAGCAGCAACTAGGATCTTAAAGGCTTGCAAATGGCTAAGATACAACTATCAGTCTCTGCCTGTCAGGAGGAACAAGAGTGATGAAAATCAAAGAAACAGTCCAAACTGATGGACTGCATGAGCCCCCCCTCTCCCCGCACCCTCCTGCCACACACCCTGTGGACTGAGACCAGAGGAAGCAGACGGACTCACGCCGCCGCCACCACTACCACTCAGGTCAGGATCACAGCAGAAAGTCCTGGACAGGGAGGAAGGGAGAACATACAGACATAACGTTGAATATTTTTTTAAAAGGCCAGACTTACTTGTCTGATAGAGGTGGTAGTCCTTAGACATGTGTCAAATCTGGACCTGCACCGATGCGCAGGAATCAAGCTCCAGGCAGAGCACAGGCAGGAAGAGAGCGTGGGCAAGGGCATCAGGCAGGGATGCGTACTCAACGCCCGGAGCACATGAGATGGAAAGGGCAGCATTCGGCCCGGACAAAGCCTGGGGAGCAAGAAAGCAGCACTAGGAACCAGGGAGAAGGAAGCTGTTACATTGACAGGGCTGTCACTCACACCACAAAAGGTGCCTAAACTGTTGAAGACAAAGACGATTGCTCTGAGAAAGCTGGCTGGCTGCCCTGCCAAAGGTGAAAATCCCAAGACATCCTCTTGACTTCCAGTTCTCACAGGCTACGGCAAGTTTGCATTTTCCTTCTCTGACAGGCTTCTGCCTCACGTCGCTTCTGTTCGGACGATTTTCCTGGAGAACACCATGGCGGGGAGGGGCCACCAGACAGCGAGCAGCAGAGAAGCAGAGATAAAGGGGCAAAAAAGCACCTGTCCCAGGTGACAGCCATGCTGGACCTGCATGAGGGACTAGACCGAAGAGGTGCCAACACCTCTGCTGGCACTGACTGCCCATGTCTGAAACCTCGGGCTTGGCTCTCTCAGAGTCCCTACGACTGTCCGCACCCCCACTGCCCACTCCGACCACACGCCTTCGGCCACCTTGCTCTGGGACACAGTTACCAGAGACTCTGAGCCACACACCTCACCGCCCAAGCCTGGGCTTCCTCATGCTCTGGTGTAGCAGCTCCCCGCAGTCCGTGAGGAAGACAGCGATTCTGGTAGGTGGGCATACAGCCAGTGGGGTGTCTGAGCTACTTGAGCTTGTGTCATCCACTCCTGAGTTTGATGCGACCTCTCATCCAGGGTGCAAGCTGATTGGTTGAGGCAACCATTATTAAAAATTAAATTATAAAAACCCGCAGGTAGTTATGTTCAAACACAAGGGGAACAAAGCCTCCAAGCATGTCACTCCCCAATTCTCTGGCTGCAGCTTCCGTTGATCTGTGCCAGAAAAGTCTCATTTACATCGATCACATGCCGGAGTTGGACATAGTATGCGAGGGGCCTTCCAAATGCAAAAATGGAGTCAGAAGGTCATGGGGTCTCCACGCCCCCTATTTCCACAGGTAAAAACCCACCCACCCATGTAACCCCCTCAGGCCACAAGGGAAGCAGGTGTTTGAGGGCGTGGTACAGTCTGCACACCCGTGTGCAGTGGGGTGATGGCGAGCTGGGCCGCTCTTCCGGCTCCAAATCCAGTGGCATCAGTCAGGGCGGCGACGTGGGTTTGGCTGTGGTTGAGCGCTCACGGGCGGGCATCGATCCGACTTCCTCTATTGTCTGGTTATTATGGAGACTTCTTAAAGTGACGAGAAACTCTTTGCAATGCCAATGAAAGTGAACACTGGGCGGCGGCTTAGCTGCTTCCCTGGGAAACTGTGCCCACCCCAAACCGTAGAGGAAGCCGTCTTCCGGTAATTGCAAACCAGGACGCGGAGAAGCGAAGAAGTCACTCACAGTTTTGACGAACGAGCCAAGTTCCAACGGATGTCTTTGTTGTTTCACTTTCAGTTTGCCCTCTGATGGTCAATGAAAATGGCGGCCCACCCTCAGGCCTGGGTTTGAATGACACCCGTTTGTCAGCTGTCACCATCGGCTGGCTGTGGATTCAAGAGTGCTGCGAACATCAACAAAAGCGTTCGGTGACGATCCGTTGGCTCTGTGGAATTTGCTGGGGAGGGAAGGGTGTAAATATTATTATCACTTGTAAGTTTCATGCTCTAATCCTTTCTATCAATAAAATTATAGACTCAATGAGATTATATAAATACTATATGTATACAGTAAAATTATATACACTCACTCATTTTTCCACCAGAGAGACACCTGTTGCGTGTACCAACCACACCGAAGGCTGCACCTTTGGAGCAATCATGATCTCTCTCCTTTTACTCACCCCTTCCCACCCGCAGCTCCCGAATTCCTCCACCAGATACTGGGGAAGGGGTTAGGAACAGATGTTTTCATGCTCTTCCCCAACCTTCCCTAGCAGACCTAGGCTACCCCTCTGGACAGAAAGGCGCAGGAACAAGCTTCTGGAAAGTGTCTGGGGCTCTGCGGGGTGTCTGACTCGAGTCAGAGTTTGACCGCGGATACCACCTTCAGCAGAGGCACTGTCACCATCATTTCTGACCTCTTCCCAGCCAAAGCCAAATCCACTGCCATCGAGTCCACCCTGACTCTGGGACTGTGTGGTGGTAACATCCTCTGGTCCCAACTTGAGACTATTAAGAGTGAAAAGGTGGGGCTTAGCCTGTCAATCAGGTCGCTGCTTGATGACCTCATTTGGAGGGGCTCCAGAAAGAAATAGCTCGGTGGAAGCGGGACATACACCCTCTCGGCTTCAGATTCCTGATGACAAGACACAGGGGGCTACTCTAGAGTCCTGGAGCTGGGGGAGCCATGCACTGAGATGTTTCCACCACCACTGGAGCCACAAGACTTTCTACCTACTGCACTCGGTGTCACTGTATGTGCTGCACGCATCTGAAGAAGGACGTATTGACTGCTAACAGACATATGTGCTGATATCAGATTTATGAATTTAGCCCGCCCTTGGCTGGGATGTTTTCTTAATGTTCAATTGCTCTTTGATATAAAGTTCTCCCTCACCCACATATCAGTGTCTTGCTAGTCTGCCCGGACTAACACAGGCAAGCTAGAACTGCTTTCTTGAGTTTCCGAGACTCTTTATGGGAATAGAAAGCGTCCTTGTTCTCCTGGGAGCAGCTGGCGGTTTCAAGCTGCCCACCTTGTGGTTAGGAGCCCAATGCATAACCCCTGGGGGTTCCTCTCCTGATGACAGTGCCAAGACACAACTGGAAAGACACCTACCTGAGTGTGGCCTGGGAGGGGCCACATTTCAAAGAGGGGCTCTTTGCTTGGTGTTGAGCTGTCTTTTCATGCCTTTCACTGTCTGCCAAGCCGGCAGTCTCTGGAGCATGGAGCATCCTGACCGTCAGCACTGATCAGCTGATCGTCACTGCCCACTGGAGTCACTTCATGAGTGCAGTTTCATAGATAACCAAGTCACCTCTCCATGACTCAGGAAATCCCAAAGGCTTGACGTTCTTTCTCGGGAACCAGATTACCTTGGGTAACCAGCTTACCTTCATTACCCCACTAAGGAGCTGAGCGAGAGAACGGGGCTTTCTCTCCATTCTCACCAGCACTCCCACCCCCACTCCCACCTCCATTCCTGCCCACCAGCAGTACATCCTGTCTCCCATCCCGGAGTGGTGAGGACTCACTGCCTGGACTCACTGAAGGGCAGAACCATTGCCTGGACTCTGCACTGACTCACAGAGACCGAGTGCAGGCAGGAACTTGCCATGCGCTGCCCAGCTCTGACAGCTGTCTGGCAGGAAGGAGTGCAGATGCCTATACGCTGACCCTGAGCGCCGAGAGGCACGGGGCGTTCACGCACTAGGCCTATCAGTGAGACGCACGATGGGTGGGAAAGCAGCACGGGATGGGGAAAAGTACGTAAGTCTCCAGGAGACAGGAAGCGGGAGGTTTCTGCCTGCCTGCACCTTGCCAGCAGGACGGAGCGTGGGCATGCTTTCTGCCACACCCCAAAGTCCCATTTCTGGTCAATCTTTCTGTGAGGGCCAGGTCAGGGGATGGACATGGAGCTGTCTGGTTTCATGTCCTAGGTATGACAAGCTGATTCATTCATTCATTTATTCATTCACTCATTCATTCATTCAACCCACTGGATGAATCGATCCCACAGTTATTTATTGAGCGCTTATCCTGGGTTTCTTTTCTGGGCCAGTGTTAGCTGTGAGAATCCAGAGATTAACATGGACTTCTAATGGAAAGGACAGCGCTCAACCCCCCACCCCCCACCCCGGCTTCTCTAAGAGTGCGTGCAGAGGCAGTGAGCTCCCATAAAGACAGAGGGCCTCTGGCACTCTAGGGGACAGTCCTACTCTGTCCTGTTGGGCCACTGCCAGTTGGAATAGGGACGTGACAGGGGATCAGGTTTTGTTTGTGTGTTTGTTACAGAGATTCCATTGTGGCTGGAGAGATGAGTGCGGATGGGTGAGTTACTGCACAGAAGAGGAAGCTTCATTGTTTAAAATAGGTCTCTTTTGACCTCGGATGTGTCACTTAGAAGCTGTGTGACCTTGGACAAGTGGCCTAACTGCTTTGGACAGTGATAGCACCTATTTCAGAGGGTGGATGTGAGGATTCTCTGAGCATGTGACTCCCTTAGGACTCATGGAGACCCCACACAGGCCGAGTGCCACTGCTATTTAAGGCTGTGACCTTTTGGAAGTAGATGGCCAAGCCTGTCTTCTGAGGGTCCTCAGGAAGGGTTTTCTCTGCTCCCTTCTGGGTAGTCCTAGTGCTGAGGCTGCATCTACAAATGGAAGGGCTACAGCTTTCCTCTCAGTCAAGGGACGTTCTAGAAGAGACAAGTCGAGTGGCCTCTGCAGCAACCGTACATTTTGTTGGTAGAAGAGCTGCTCAGCCAGTACCTGGAGACTTTGGTCAACAAAGGCTCTAGTAACCAATTTTTCTCTCTTTTTCCCCTCCATTGGTGGGATCAGGCGGCTGTTTGAGTTGGACAAACTAATTGGTTGTTCTAACTGGATAGATCATTTCATTGTCTGGCATGAGGGGCCCCAATTAAAACTGGTCACAGTTTTCCCTAAGGCCCTGTGGGTTTTCTGTTTCACAACGAGCCTTTTTGGCCTCATTCCTTCATTATTTTAAAATTGGTAAAAGTGACAGGATTGAGCATGAGGACAACCTTCCCCCCTACACATACACACACACACACACACACACACACACACACACAGGTCAAGCCAACTCGTGATTATCCCTGTTGAGTTGGGACCAAGAGAACCCAAACTCTGTGTCTTGCCAAGAGCTGTTACCTCTTCACAGCCAGTTCTTTCCCAGAGTGGAAGCCACAGAGCCAATGGCATCATCTGAGTTTGGTCCCTTTCCTGCCAGCCATGAGCAAGGCTCTGGCTGCTGCCACATGGTTCTGCTGCCCATTGTGAGATAGCATCAGCTTCACCTGGCATGGAACAGGGAGAGTTGGCATTGCCTGGTCTGTAGGCGCTTCTGGGGAGGACAGAGAGGACGCTGGTTGCTGGCAGGCAAACCTGTTGCCACTAGATCTGGGCAGGCCTGGGTGGCTCAGCAGCCCAGACCGGGCATCAGTACGAAGGGAGAGCTTCGGGAGCAAGACCAGTCTGGCCCATGGAAAGATGGCCTTCCTTGTTGGAGAGCTGGCACAGCTCAGAGGTGAATACTGGCGGTGGGCAAGTCTAACGACGGGCCTGGGGTGACTGTACCCTTCATGTAAGAGAGACTCTTTAGGGTACTTTTGACCCTTTATCTTGGGAACCTGCACTGTCAGAGGTTTTTCTAAGGACCCCAAACCAAAATCTCTGTCATTCAGTCAATGCCGACTCATAGAGACCCTACGGATGGGATAGCACCATTGTCCTGAGATGGTAACTCTACAAGAGTGGAGTCCTTTCTCCCATGGAGTGTCTGGTGCATTCGATCTGTTGACCTTACAGAGTCCAGCCCAGCGCATAACCACTAAGCCACCAAGGCCACCAAGGGGGTAGCAAATGCCATTCTGAGCTCGTGGGAAACGGTGAGCTGCTGCTTGCTCTGGGGGCACTGTGCCCATCACCCTCACCCCAAGCCTCGATGGGGAGCCCATCACCTCCTGCCAGGTGGTCCCAACTCAGAAACTCTGGATAACAGTCGAGACGTTCCCTTGGTTTCCGAGACCCGGCCTTTACAGAGCACATAGCTTCCTCTGTCTCCTGAGGACCACTGTGGCTCAAACTGCTGGCCCGAGGGGAGGAGGCCAGCACACAGCCCACTACTCCCCCAGGGCTCCTCTCTTGACAGAAAGGAGGGAGAAAAAGAATTCTATGTGGACTCCACTCTCCTCATCCTGGAGTTCTTAGCCAATGCTAACAAAGCTCTCACCCCTTGGGAGGACCCTGTACAAAGGGACAAGGTGGTGCTCAGGTCTGCTGCTGGCCTTACAATTAACTGTGATTGGTTCATCAGGAGCCATAGGGCTGACAGCCTCCTGGTCTACCTGAGTTTACAAGCTCCACGGAAACCCACCCAGCATCATAGCCATGGGCATACTCCCACTGGCAGATGGTTGAGACCCACTGACCTGGAACAGATTCTACCAAGACTGCTTATCTAGGCACCTTTATTTCCACCTGCCAACAAACCAAGACCATTGCCCTTGGGGTCAGGATGCCAGTGGTCCAGGATCCATGCTGTCTTTTATGAGCTGTAAGGCATGGACGCGTGGCTCGGCTTCCCTGGCCTCCCTTTCCACCCACCCTCTCGTTGCAGGGCTAGATACTGTAAGGCCAGCCACAGCATCCACTGATCAACTTTGAGCACAGGTAAGGTCTTCGTTTTCCACAGCATAGTTCCCTGGGAAGGATTTCCCCCCTTTTATTCCACCTTGTGAGAAGGCTGCTGACTTGAATAAAACTCCTGAGAGAAGCAAGATGTGCCCCCTGGACAAACACCCCCCCCCCTCCCCAGCCCTGACCTGCTTGTCCACAGCTCGGTCTGATCTCTCACCCTCGTCTGACAGGACTGCGCAGAACCTGTGCCAGTGCCCGTGGCTCTCGTGGTGATGCCGGGCTGGGGCAGCCAGGGAGCTGCTGCAGACACCCACGACTGTCAGAGATTCACTTCCCAACTCTTCCCTGCATTCCTGCTCCGAGATGGGCACTGCGGCCTGATTTATTTCTGACAAATGTATCTGCATTATGAATTATATTGGGGATGGAATTGTTACATTAAATCAGAGTTCATTTTCAACTTCTGTTCAGGGCGCCATAAATAATCAACTCTGGAGTAAGGTTATGGACTGAAGTCGCCCAAATTATGTTAATGAGTATGATTAAACTTTTGAATTCTTAGTTTCTGAAAGAATAACAATCAGTTAGCATTTACATTCCTACTGTGCCCTCAGATCTGCAGCTTTTCCTGAAGCTGCCATTAAATATAAATAACAATACCAGTTTTAAAAGTCAAGTTGAGCTCTTGGGGGCATATTCTAGTCTTTTTCAGGGATCTCGGTCTCCCCCTCTGAAGACTTCGGGGGGAGGAGGTTTCCTCTGTGTGGCACTGGCAGGCAGAGGCGGGTGGAGGGGGACAGACCTCCACCCAAACTCTGCATTATCATTTGCCTTAGAACTGCAAAGGGATCACCAGCTCCAACCAAGACAGTCAGTCAGTCTTGCCTTGGTCCATCTGGGGAGGGCCCCAGGAAGCCCTGGGCTCCGTTGAAACTCCACCCACCTCAGCGCACCACAACTGCCCAGGGCGTTTACTTCCGCATGGGGGCTACCTCACAGTCCTTTCTGCTGCTGGACTGTGTCCTCGGCCCTCTGCGTTCCCTTTCTGCACTCTGTCGTCTCTCCACAGACCCTGGGGACCTTTCACAGCTGGAACTCAAGGCCTTCATTTAGCTCAAGATGGGGAGAAAAAGACCCAGTTCATTTCCAGCCTCAATTGTTGCCACCTGGTATCAAACACTACCCGGGGGAAGCTCATCCATCTCCGGATTCTCCAGGCCCGGCGGCTGCTGGCGTAATGACAGGTCAGCCCAGAGGTGAGGATGCTGGCTGAGTGGCTATTGTTTATCCCAGTTTCAATTTTATCGCCATGACAACCCACACAAGTCTTCTTGCGAGCCACTGCCTCTGTGCTGCACGAAGGTGTGCATCGTAGCCACGCTGGACCTGCTCGCTGGCCCCTCTCCTGCTCTTCTCGCCCAGCGCCCCCGGCTGCACTCCTGCCACTGCTCCTTTCGTCCCTGAAAGTGCTGAGGGTGCTCTTATTTTCTCCACCACTTACCCAGAAATTGTTTTTCGAAAGTGCCTCGTTTCAGCTGAATTTGGCTCAGAGTGATTGGAAGCTTTGCTCAGCGAGGTCTTTGCCTGTCAAGGCTTCCTTCCTTCTTAGCATTCCCACAGCCCTCTCTGGAGTTCCCAGACGGCTGGGACCACTGGCTGAGAGAGGAGGGTGTTTGGGGGGGAGTGTTGGGGCCTGTGCGGAATCGGCCTGCTTTACACGCCCTGTGTCTAAGACCGGTGCTTGTAAAAGGCCCGCTCCAACAGCTCAGTGTATCCTAAGTGCAAAACCTACTTTCACGTGTCTTCCAAGCTAAGGGGTGCCCCCCCTTCCTTGGAAATGTCAAGAGACAGATGGCTGGTGTTTCTGTTGTGCTCTATTGCGCTGTCTGTGTAGGGCCGCTGAGACACCCGCGCTGGTGTGAGCATCGGTGAGTCTGGAAAGAATTGCCCTGGCAGGATGGGATGTGAGTCAATTGGATTTCTCTTTCGGGTCTTTGCAAGCTTTTATGATTCTGAAAGCATTTGCTCCTTTGATACACAGCAGGCTGAAAAAACAGCCTCGTCTCCTTTCTGGCAAGGTGGTGGGCTGCCCGACTCCCAGGTCTTTTCTTTTGAGCAAGACCTGGTGGCTTCACACCACGGAGTGTCCTAACTACTGCTCTGCCTACATGCCGGGCACCTCCTGGAGAGCCCTTGGACAAGGAGGGGTCTTTTGGAGACAGTGGGGCACGTAATGAGCTTAGGTCAAGGGTCTTGTCCCCCTGTTGTCATGAACCAGGCACTGACAGAGCCAGAAGGCAGGTCTGGAAGGCAGGAGGCAGGGTCAGAGCAACACTGGGAGCGGGAGGAGGTGACCTGACATGGGGCCTCGGCAGACAGAGCTGGTCGAAGCCAGAGTTCACAGTCTTCCCTCCTGTACTTTCATTCATCCAACACGCATCTCTGGTGCTTACCATCAGCCAGGCTTGATGCTAGGCCTTCATGAGTCAGTGTTGAAGGAGACAAGACCCTGGCCCTCACAGAGCCCCACGTCCTACTGGGAGTGGGGCGAGACGCAGACCACACGTACATCGGTTAAACAGAGCAGTGGCTGGCACTGAGCTCAAAGGAGACAAAGAAGCAGGAGAGGGGACAGGCATGTGGGCCGTTGCATTTGTGTGTGTGTGTATCCAAGTAAGACCTTGGCAACCACTAATCTTTTCTCCAGCTCTATGATTTTATCATTTCAAAGATATTAGACAAAGGGACTTAGACAAATGTAACTTTTTAAAAATAGTTTTATTGGCACATACTTCACGTATCAGACAAATTCATCGTTCAGTCCTGTTGGGGGGAGTTGTGCAAGCACTTCCACAGTCCAGTTCAGAGCACTTCATTCTTTTCCGTACTCAGTGTTCCAAGCCCACCCCCACCCCCTGTCCCTCCCCACCCTCTCCTGCCCTGTCCCTAGGTCATTATTAACCAGTTACTCTACAGCGGTACCCATCCAAGCTCTCATGCACAGAAACTCATACAAATAGAAGTAAGAAACAGACAGACAAATAAAACAAAGCAGAGGAAAACCTCAATGAAAAGGAAAGCAGAGGGGCTGAGCCCCGGTGGTGCGGTGGCTGTATGTGGAATTGTGGCCCTCTGACTTGGCGGTTCAAATCCAGCAGCAGCTCTCCAGTAGCAAGCCTGGGCCTCCCATTCCAACCAAAAAAAAGAAAGAAAAGAAAAGAAAAGGAAAGGAAAGCAGAAAATATAAATAACTGAAACCATTTAAAAATGGGCCCAAGGGGAGATCAAATGATAGATGTTACATTTTAATCTAGCTACACCTGCCACGATGGCCTTTATGATGCCTTCTGTATGAAAGCAGGCCTGTAGTTCAGATCCCTGGACTACAGTCAGAGAGAATTCACCAGGGGCCTAATCCATGCATGGACCTGCAAATGATGCTGGGGCTTCCACAGTCATCCAGAGCCTTCTGCAAGCTAGATGCTCCAAATTTAAGCTCTGATACTGTTCCCTCCTTTGGCTTTTATAATTTACAATCTTGGGATCACACAAGCTGGTGTGCTTTTTGTACAACAAATGCGGCCTTATTGGATGCCTCATTTAAACGGATGCTTGTTTTAGAACAAGTCTTTAAGGCCCAGACACTGTTCTCTCTAATGGCCAAGAACCATCTGGATCAGGTGTCCTCACCACACATCGCTAGAGCATCCATATTGACAGCGATCTCTCCATGAGGGCGAGTAGTGGCTGATGCTGCTTCATCGGGATGGTGGGATGGGGGGAGGGCACTTTTCAGAGAGACAATGTTTCAATGACGTGCCATGGGGTTCTCTGGGAGAAGAAGGTTCCAGGTAGAGGGAACAGCTTCGTGAAGCCTAGGGTGCCGGGCATGTGGGAGAAACAGTGTACAGTGCCAAGGGGGAGCCCAGCAGGGAAAGAGATCTGAAGTCACTGAGAATCAGAGCACATGGAGCTTGTGGCCACTGCAGGGCCTTCTGGGTAGGATGGAAAGTCATGGGCTGGGAGTGGAAGGGGGATGTTGAAGACAGGAGGGACGCAGCCCATTGGCTCTTACCAAGTCACTCTGGCAGCTCCTGAGAAGCTCATGAATTTAGAGGCCATCTTCGGTGGAGCCCTCGCTGTGCCCTTGCCATTTGATGGAGAAGATTGACATGATGACAAGATTACACGGCCTCTCCTTGAGTTAGACACTCCTAGAGCTGGTAAATGACGGTACCCAATAAGATGCTCATCTGTGCACCCGGTTTTAGGGACACCCATCAAAGCCCTCTGCCCCAGGACACCACCTTGTCTATAAGTCTCTGCTGCACCTCTTTGTGTTCTGGGGGCCCCCAGCCTCTCAGCATTCCCGTATCCCCTGGGTCTCCACCACCAGGCAGGGAGTCACACTCTCGGGCTGTAGCTCTCACCATGGCCATTGTTCCCGTTCTGCACCACTCCTCTCCTCCCCCCCCCTCCCCCCAGGCCTCTGTGCTTGTTTCTGGTTCTGGGGTCACTCCACTCCACGCTACTTCCTGGATGGAACTGTGGGGGCTTGAGGGCTGCTAGCCGGTATTTCAAATAGGAGCAGGGTCATCCCTGGAGGACAAGGTTCAGTGGATTGTCCAGACTAGGAAGAAATGCTACGAGTTACATCGGGAAATGGACCCATGAAAACTGGGTGAATTGTCAAACCTGGTGCAGAGCTGGAAGATGAGCCGTGTCGGTTGGAAGGCACTCTAAATCCATAGTGTGGCCACAGCCAGTTTAAGCCTCATACGATGATGCAGGGCTGGGCCATGGACAGGGATTGCTGGAGTTGGGCTGCCGCCCTCCAAGGCGAGACGGACTTCACAGGCTGCTCACAGCCTGCCCCATCCTGCTGGCTACAGTCCCTCCTCGGAGCTGGAGGGATCCGACGGAAATCACAGCTCCTTTCTCCCTAAGGCCCCTAGGGGCGCTGTGGGTTAGACTGCTGCTAAGGGCCACATGGGGTGTTCAAACCTACTGTGGAGCATGAGAAAGAGGAGGCGTCAGCCCCTGAAAAGCTCTAGTTTCAGAATCCCTCAGGGACAGTTCTACTGTCTTATTAGGTGCTTACGAGCTGGAATTGCCACAGCAGTGGGTTTAGTATCTTCTTGATTTTGGCCAGAAAATGCAATTTAAGAAATCCAGGACTAAGAAGCATCAGAGTAAGTGGGCTTCCTGTTGTTTCTTCCATGATCCCAGAAGTTGCTGCTCTGTCCCAGGGCTCAAAGTTGTACGCTACAGGGAGAAAGGGCTGTTGGAACACGTAAAGTCCCTAGCGGGGGTCCAGCAGAGGTCTGAATGGCCATGTCGGGTATGGTCGAGGGGGCCAGTGATGTCAGTAATGACCCCGGAGTCCTCCCTCTTCTAACATTCAGTGAGTCTGTGTGATGTCACTGGTTCATGTGAAATGAATAGGAACTGAACTCCCCTGTTTGCCAGGGTGGGTCTGGAGATGTCTTTAGGGATACTGGGACGAGATTTCTTCCACACCTCGGCCACAAGGCTGTGTGTGAGCGGCAAGGGAACAATCTGAGCTGGCAGAATCAAAGAAAGCAGCTTTAGGGAAGGACCAAATTACATGGAGGAAGATCCCACTGCTGTTCCAAGCAGTCCAAGAGCTCCTTTTGATTGAATCGGCTAGCTATAAAAATGCATTTAAAAAAATGAAATCGAAAGCAAATCCCTTCAAATAAGATTTCCGCCATGTCTCAAATCCAGGGCTTTATTTGGAAGTTCCATCTTCTCACTTTGCCCCAAGCTGGGCTGGGACGATGGTCACAGGCTCCAGATCACAGCCCCGGCCTCCTGGGCGAGCTGTGGGGCAGGGGAGAGAAGATAACCATAACGTGTCAGGATACGGGGCCTAATGCCCCTGCCTGGGCTATTTCCTAGCCTCTGGAGGAAGTCACCTCTTGTCATCCCTCAGCAGTCTCACTTCTTCTCAGCACAAACCTGGAGTTAAGGTGGAGCCCCTGCGTCAGTAGCAGTGTCCTGCTGCCCTTGTTTGTCCATGCCACCCCCCATAGTCAGGCCAACCCATTGTCTCCCAGGAGCCAGTGCCACTGCCACCCTTCTTTTTGTAAACAGAAGAGAATAGCACAGAGCCCAGCCACGAGCTGCCACCTCGTCACCTAGATCCCTGGGGATCCCACCTGAGTCAGAGCAGAACTATTCCCCATGGGGTTTGGGTCTCCACGGCCTAAGACCTTCTGAGGCACCTCAGAGTGGACTTGAACTTCTAGCCTTTTGTTAGCCTCTCAGCGAGCTAAACATTTGCACCAACTGAAGGTCTCTTCTCCTGCCTCTCTCGACTACTTCCAATATGAAGCTCTTTCTGTTGTATTTAGGAGGAAAATAAAAGACCAAGTTGCCTTCTTCCAACCTGTACTCACCCTTATCTTCTGTTCCTCGGAAGACTGCCAGAGCCAGAAAGACAGTGCTGCATGCGACTCCAACTGAATCCATTGCCCATCAGAGGTGCACGTTGCCATGTGATTGAGGTGAGTCTAGGTCAAGTCAGAGGAGGATTCATTCAGCCACGTGTACATGTGTTCACCCAACACCCACAGAGCCAGACACAGGCCTTGGACTGGAGTCAGAGGAGCAATACGGGGCTCCTGCCCTTTCAGGAGATAGACAGAAACAAATGGGAAATAATCACAATATAAACAAACAATGAAGGTATGTACAGATGCTGGGAGAACAGCAGTGATTCAGGGGCTGGAAACACGCAGGGTGAGGTTATGAGTGAGCTGATACCAAGGGCTCAAATAGAAATGTTTAGAAAATGATGATGGCAACATATGTACAAATATGCTTGATACAAACTGATGTGTGAAATATTATAAGAACTGTAAGAGTGGGCTGAGCCCAGGTGGAGTAGTGATTGTGTGCAGGACTGCGGCCCACTGGGATGGAGGTTCAATTCCAGTTCCACAGGAGCAAAGCCTGGGCCTCCTACTCCCACCACCAGAGGGTAGTGAAGCCTTAAAAAAAACTTAAAAAAAAAAAAGCAAGAACTGTAAGAGCTCCTAATAAAATGATTTTTTAAAAAAGAATGACTTTTTATTGGATTTTGATGGCTGAGTAATAAATTTATAGAAATAAAATTATGAGATCCACTACCTCCTAGACTCTAGGACCTGGAGAGAGGGCTAGCAGTAGTCGTAAATGACTTCTGATAATACTTAGAGAATCTATTTGGGTATCGTGGGAGGAAGCCTGAACTTGTGTCCAGAGAAGGGTTCAAACCCTGTTTGCAGGTGTGGTCCCTGGTGGGTTACCCAGCATCTTTGCCCCTCAACCTCTTCCTCATATGTACAATGGTTAATAGGATAGCAATGCCGGCCTTGCCTGCCTTGTGAGGGTGCGACAATCATCGAAGGTGCCAGTGGATTGCAGCGTGCCAGAGGAAGGTCAAAGGC
The DNA here is from genome assembly GCA_004026705.1 of Nesogale talazaci. Lineage (NCBI taxonomy): Eukaryota > Metazoa > Chordata > Mammalia > Afrosoricida > Tenrecidae > Nesogale > Nesogale talazaci. The sequence continues at coordinate 5,169 of PVJH01017582.1, read as the reverse complement.
AAGGCGAATGCCATTGCAGTTTAAAGCTCTTGATCTGGAAGCCATTTCAAACTTACAGGAAAGTGCAAAGCTAAGAATAGTACAAAGAACATCTGTATGCACTTTACTCAGATTGGTTGTTTATCTCATTTGCTTTATTGCTTATTCTCTCTCTTCTCTTTCTGAGATATAGAATAAATATACGTGGGAGCCCCGGTGGTGCAGTGGGCTGGACACATGGAGTGGCTAACCACAAGGGCAGTGGTTGGACCCCTCCCCCCCAGCTGCTTGATGGGAGAAAGATAAGGCTATCTGCTTCAGGAGTACACTGAAGCTCTGCATTTGCAATTCCAGTTATAGCTAAGGAGAGGCTGGGGACTTCTTTTTAAATTAATTTTTTTTGGGGGGGCATCACTGCTCTCCAGTGGTGGGAGTAGGAGGCCCAGCCCCACTGCTGGAATTGAACCTCTGTCCCGCGCACAGCCACTATGCCACGGGGGCTCAACCCTTAAATTAATTTTTATATTTTATATTATTATTATTTTAAATCATTTTATTGAGACTTACACAACTTGTCACACTCCATCCATTCATCCATTGTACACAAAGCACATTTTTACATTTGTTGCCATCATCATTCTCAAAACATTTTCTTTCTACTTAAGCCCTTGGTATTAGCTCCTCCTTTTTCCCCTTCTTCCCATCTCCCCCCTCTCTTATGAACCTTTGATAATTTATAAATTGTTATTATTTTGTCATATCGTACACTGTCTGATGTCTCCCTTCATTCTCAAGGCAAATGATTCCATTTCCTTTAGAGGACATCTTAAGACCTCTGTCATCTTGTTGAGTCTCTCCTGGTGCCTCCACCGCTCATTGTAAGCGACGGTGGCTTGTGCAGATCCTCCAGTCTGACTCAGCCTAGACTTTGTATCTATTGATGATTTTGACTGATTCAATCTTTGCCATAATGGTTGCAAATGGTAATCTTTCGACTCCACCAGCTTGTCCATATTTCTTAGTTATCCCTTGGTTTTCTATAAGCAAGAGGTCTCCATCTTGCCTGCTTGTTTACCTACCACCCACCCACCCACCTCCCTACCATTATCTACCTGTCCATCTGTGGGACCTATTTTTAACATAGACTTATGAATTCTTATTTTTCAGTGGTTTGTTATTAATTATCTGCAGGTAATTATTTTATGCTCTGCTTTTCCCAGATTGTGCCACTGAGAATCTACTTTTCAAGGTGGCCTCTCTGATCGGTGACATGCCTACTGTCTCTCTCTCTCTCTCTTTTAAAGCAATTCCTTACTCTCTGGCACCCACAAAAAAGACATTCTAGATTTGTCTTCTATCTGCTCTTCTTCAGTCCTGAAGTCATCCAATTCTGTGAAGCATCTTTGTTCCTTTCTAGGGAAAAAGATGTGAGAGACCAAGATCAAGGCTTAAAGCGGGCTCATCGCTATGCTAGGGCAGTGGTTCTCACCCTGTGGTTCAGGATCCCTTTGGGGGTTGAATGACCCTTTTTCCAGGGTCTCCTGATTCATAACAGAGCAAAATTACGGTGATGAAGTAGCAAGAAAAATAACTTTCTGGCTGGGAGGGCCACCACCACCTGAGAAGCTGCATGAAAGAGTCACGGCTAGTGTCTTTTCTCCTTGGTCCTTTCAGTGGTCAGAGTTCAACAATATATGCATTCATGTGGAAATATACATACGCACACAAGTAGGCATGCACTCATACATATAAACACACAAAGGCCTGTGTAAATCTAACTTACTTCCACATATGTGCACTTGGGAAACCTGTGTTCACACCGACACCTCTGATTCTGGTCCACATCAGCAGGGCTCCTTCTTGCTTCACCCCATTCTGTATGTGCACATTTCTCCTTGCTTTGTGAGAACCCCTGTCTGGCAACACCTACATGTTCGGTCACTTACTCTGGCAGAAATGCTTGGGGGTCACTTTGGTCCTTCCACCATGATCAGCAAGACTATGAGAGCAGGACCTGCTGGCACTTTGACCTTTTCTGCTCCAGTCCAGGCCCACCCTGTCCTCAATGGGAGGCATGTGACCGGGCTGTTTTGGAAACATACTTGGGTTCCCCCATCTCTGTCCTCCCTCCTGTCTGCTTATGACACTTGCCTGAAATATACACAGGGCCACTCGGTTAACTTTTCTTGCAGTTTGAAGTCTCCCTGCTCCCAACTTTATTCATCTAGTTTTTATTTTAAGATTTACAGACCATTAAGATGTTTTTTAAAAGCCAAAGGTATATTTAAAAAAGCATAGCCAGAGAAAGGGTTCTTCCCAAGTCTCCTTCCTGTGGGATCCAGAGTCATGGTTTTCTCGGTGACCCTCCCTGGGTGTCTTGTGGCTTGAGAGTAGATGGAGGCACAGCGTCTCCTTCCCCCACTTCGCTCACATCAAAGAACGTACCCCGGATGGCTTGGACACTTGGCATTTCCCCTCCATTACAAATGGCAATCAGTCCGTATCAGTTCCTTGGGAGTGCCCTGTGTTGTGACAGCGGCCAGCGACTCCTCTGCATGCATTTTTCAGGAAGATGACTCTCACGGGAGAAGCAGTGACCTTCTACATGGTGACATTCACACAGGGAGCAAACGGGCTGCGCCGAAGCCCATGATGTGCTAGCAGCCTTTCTGAGCTTGTTGGCAGGCGGGGCTGGGGCTCTGTCCTTTCCAGCTCCATGGGCTTTTCTGACAATTGGTGTTGTTGGGTAAGACGGGTCCCAACATGCGGCCACTGAATTCCATAACGACAGGGAAACTGGCTGCGAGAACAGACTTTAGCGTCTGTCTCCTGCTGGGGCAAGACACAAGCAGCACTGGGGGTGGGGGTGGGGTGGGGAGGATCTGTTGGAAGGGATCCAAGCACCGGGGAAAGATCTCGGGCACAGGGAGCAGGTTCATTTAGTGTCAAAGTACCGGAGAAAGTAACCCAGACCCGCTCGGGGGCCCTCCTTCTTAAGGGGTGTTGATACTGCACCGGACCCTGGCACGGCCAGCTGGAGACCTGCAGGTGGCTCGAGAGAAAGAAACTGCTCACACCGAGTGCTGTGAGACCCACGGGCCACGCTGCTCGTGCTGACTGCCCATCCCGGTGACCCATGTGACAACGTGGCAGGGTTCCACGGGACTTTCTTGGGGACTGCTGAGCTGCCAGCTGATGAGTTAGAACTGCCTCCTGCACCCCACAGACTCCTCATGGCACTTTCCTTGTTGGCAAAGGCAAAGTTGGTAATGGGGGCAGAGGGTCTCTGTGGATGCAGGTCAGCAGCTGTACCTAGAGCAAAGCCTGTTCTGCGCTGGGCAAGCCCTGGCCTTCCACACAGGAGGCGGCGGGGGGAGTGGTGGAGCCCCAGCGTGGCAGACCATGGAGGAAGGACTGTCATTCTTGATTCCCTGGCTGGGAAAGCCTGGGGGCTTCCATTAGCTCTTGTACACAGAGGCAGCTCCCGTCGGATGGTGAATGGTCCATTGGCATCAGTGAACTTCACTTTGTCCTCCACTCTTTGTACGGGGTGGTGCCCTTTGTGGCCTAGTTCCCTGTCTCCTGGATAGCGGCTTTCTCTGTATCTTCAGACATGCCTCTGAGCCCAAGGCCGAGGAGTCACCCTCCCACCCCACCCCTCGCCACTTTTGATGGTGACTCTGAGCAACTAGCATCTGTGCTCAGAGTCAACACTCAATGGGGGTCTATGTGCCGCAGACTCTGTGTGGACGGGTGGACAAGGAGGTCGAAGGTGGAGTGTACAGCTCACATGTCACCTTTGTGAAACTGCTGTGGGTCACAGTGAGTCCTGCCAATGGTGGGCAGAGGAAGCTCTGACCCTGGAACCTGTGACTGGCGCAAGGTTTGCACACAGACTCTTTGAAGATGCCACCAGTTAAATGACGGAGGTCACGGCTACCCACTGTCATTGACTGGGTCCCCTGTAGTGCAGGACAGACTGCCCTCTGGGTTTTCGAGACAGCAATTCTTTCTAGGAGCATAAAGTCGTGTCTCCCTCCCAGGGAGCGGCAGCTGGGTTTGAACTGTTGGCAGCTCAGCGTGCAGCCACTGCCCAGCAGGGTCCCACCATGTGTGGCCACAGCAGCGCCGAGAGCAGTGGCGTCCCTTATAAAAGAGAGGCAGAGACACCTGCAGGAAGATGCATCTCCAGACCGAGAAGCACCACAGAGGGCCAGCTGCCACCAGCTGGCAGGAGAGGACCCTGGACTGAGTCTCCTTGGAGACACAGAGAAGACTGGCGTGACTGATGCCCTGACTTCGACCCTGCTCTCCTGAACTGTGAGACAGGACAGCCCTCTTCTTACAATCACCTAGTTTGTGACTCTTTGTGAGGGGAGCTCTTGGAAGCAAAAGCATCAGGCTCCCCCTTACCCTCCCCCAAACACACCTGAGAGGAACCTGGCTTTCTCCCTCTCTCACCCTGACTGGGTTTTCTTTTCTCAATATCGCATATTTTATTTCTCTTTTACCCCAACAGTTTTACTGGCACATAATTTATCTATCCTACATTTCAGTAGTTCCATCATTGAATCATATCAAGTTCAACCATTGAATCAGATCAATCTTAAGCACCCCCCACCCCCTGGTTGAATCACCTCTAAAATGAGTTGTGCAATCACAATCAGTTCTAGTGCCCCACTCTCCCTCCCCTCTTCATTGTTTACTCCCAGAATCCCCTTTCCCTTCCTATTGCCCAGCCCCACCCCTGCATTCCCAAGGACCACTTTTTCAGTTATTTTCATTATGCATCCACTCCTCCTGTTTTTCACTGCAGGGTGACCCACAGAAGATGAGACAAAACTAAAACTGCATTAAGGTGTTAAGGTTAAAATAATAATAGTATACAGACAAAAAAGAAAAAGAACCCCATCAACATTCAAAAAGCCAGGGAGGAAATTTCTGTCATGGTCTATATAAGAGATAATTGCCATGTACAAATCCTGGTCATGTCTACAGGGGAGTCCACTGACCAAGTGTTGGGTTCGATCCTGTGTAATTAAGGTTACGGTGGTCTCTACTTGATAGTAAAACTGTCTGTCCGGGCTGAGCCCCAGTGGCATAGTGTTGTGCACGGGACTGCGGCCCACTGGGATGGAGGTTCAATTCCCGCTCACAGGAGCAAAGGCTGGGCCTCCTACTCCCACCACC
>PVJH01017581.1:0-47446 GCA_004026705.1 Nesogale talazaci | reverse complement strand
GATGCCTGTTAAGGGTGGTCTCAAACTGCTCCCCAAGAACCTAGGGAGCAGGCCTGAGTAGCTGATACAGATGAGGGCTTGTGACGTGGTGATGACGGGGTGGTGGAGAAGAAAGAGCCAGGGACCTGAGGGATCTTCAATGGCCATTTCCTACTGCCTTGTCCTGCTGGCCACTGGTCCAGAGAGTGAGGCTGGCTCACAGCAACTGCATAATGAGTGGAGAGTCCCTATAGGAATCTTTGTTTTGCGTGTCCAGCTCGGCTGTGGTGTGTGTGTGGCTAGGAAGCAAGCCTGCTTAGGTGTGTGCTGGGAGACCTCCTCTCATAGGAGAGCACAGAGTTGTGTAGGCTGCCTGGGCTCTTTGCTGACTTCAAAGGCTTCTTTCTAGGCAGCCTCGGAGGCTTCAACCACGTTGTGTCTCTTCTTCCCCGAAGCTACCTCTGCTAGGTCGAGGCAGTCATCCCCTTTCATCTCCAGGTCAAACACCCGATCTCACACTGAACATCAGTGCTGTTTAGGGGAGGAATTTGCCAAACGGAGCCAGGACACCCTTCCAGACGACCCCTGGCTTTCTCAATCTTCTCCTTCACCTTCTTCTACTTCTTCTCCTTTCCATCAGCCAGTGTTTGGGGCCCAGTGCTGCTGATAACCCTATAGGAAGGGCGCCTGGCACCTTCTCTTACAGTGAGGAGGTTTCGGTCTTCATTGGAGAGAGGTTCATTGAGCTGTCACCACCTTCATGGCTGAGGCCAGGTCACCATGCCCTTGTAGTGCTCGGCCTGCTTGGCCAGCTGGGACACTGCAGTAGCTACCCCTGTCCCCGTGTATGTCATTGCTGCTCACCTAGCCTCACCCCCTCGCTCCCTCACTGCTCCAGGTTTCAGGAGAAGTCCTTTCTTCTGTTAGAAGCCACTTAACACACTGTAATCTAGAAGCTCCACCCTTTCCCAGGCAAGAAACCATTTGGCTGTGGGCCTGATGTTCTCTCTCAGTGATAAAGGGGGCCGAGTCCAGATCTAGACTCTAGGAAGTAGCTTTGATCAGTTGATCAAAGTTCAACCAAAGCTCATTAGCTCTGTGCTCGCGGCCCTGACACTGAACCCCTGGGGCTGCACTCTGGTCTCATTCATCTCCTCTCATGGAGGAGGAATCTCGCTGGGCTTAGCCCTCCCTTGCAGCTCAGACCTGGTATCTGATCTCTCTCCTGGAATATGCTCAGCCGAGGAAGTGCAGAGGCAAGCGTGACCAACTGACCACCCATCTCTGGTGTCTGCAACAAGATCCTGCTTGGACCTTCCCTAAGCTGTGGGGTCAGGGGTGGGGGTATGGGATTTCTATCTCATTTAGAAAAGCAGCGTGGGTTGTGGGTTTCCTTCTCCCATACACACTTCCCTACAACCTCTCTTCTGCCTACTCGCGTGCATCTTCATGAACGGAAAACATCCAACACACATCGCCATATCCCCCCAGACTGTCACACCAAGACTCACTGGGAGTGAATGGAGGGTTATTCAGATTGTTGTTAGAGCATCCGGAAATAGAACCATCAACGAAGCTGGCGACTTCATTCATGTCCTACAAAATAAGAGACGAGAAGCTGCTTTCCTTTATGTTGTGCAAAACCAGATTAGAAACGCTGAGAAACACTCACATATCTCCTGCCTGGCCTGTGGGTGACATTTTGCTTCTGAGGAATCAGAGAAGTCATTCCAGATTACCATATATACTGGAGGAGTAGCCGACCCAAATATAAGCTGAGGCACCTAATTTTACCACAAAAACTGGGAAAACATGTGACTGGAGTAAAAGCCTAGCATGAGAAATGCACTGATTACTGGTAAATTTCAAAATAAAAATAGATACCAATAAAATGACATTAGGTGAGACATCAGTAGGTTAAAGTTTTTGAGAGTTTATTTCAAAGAAAAACAGTACACTACCTCTATAAGTGGAAAAGAGGGTCCACAAAAACAATATGGTATCAACAATAACTGTACATGCTGTGTTACTGCACATGCTGCATTACTACATATGCTGCCTTACCACATGTACACAATGCAGCTTGTATAGTTTGAGGCCTAACGCAGGCCTATGCTATTCCAGAATGTGATGACATGACTGTCTGCACAGAGCAGTCTGTGTTAGAGCTCATAAAAAGCACGCTGCATTGTGTATGCCCTGAGTTACTGCATGCACTGCATTATTGCATATGCAGCATTACTGCATACGCATGGGAAGTACTGACGCAACCTTTTTGAGTTTCCCTCCAGGTCTAATATGAGCTCATACTCTGATGTTAATCCTGGGCTACATGTTTTTTTTAAGACTGTTTAAAAAATAAGATAGAGAAACCTAGACCTTATTGTATTTCCTTCCCCTTGACTTTCTGACCTCATCCTATAATCCACAACTCCAAAGTACAGATATTCACAAAAAAGATGAAGAATCCAATTGTGAAGAACTCACCATCTTCTATTTGAGAATCAAACTCAGAAGGTTTGACAGGGACTTCTAAGACCACTAAGTTTACGTTAATCAGGAAGGAACTACACAGAAAAAGCAGGTGTGAAAGGTTGAACATTCAAAGACTATAGTCCATGTCACATACCACCATGTCACCTTGTATCTGTCGAAGCGATTGAATCAGTACATGTTTTTCTGTGTATATTGTCAACAATAACGAAATAAACATCAAAAAACTCACAATCCATATTCCATCAAACTCCACTTGATTGTGGAAAAGCTCAAATTCCCTTGTCCACCAGTCAGCGCACTGGGGATTGGTATAATCAGGAAACACAGTTCTTCCTGGCCAGACCTGAAGGAGGAAAAAGAAAACATGAGCTGATAAGAGTAAATGCATGGGACAGAGGATAAAACTGAGTACTTAGCAAATTAAAGTACCTGCTATGACCACATTAGCAGAGATTCCCAAGGATAGAACTCTTCTTCCAGGAGGAATGCTGGGCTCTCAGAATGCTTAGAATAAGCGTTCAGGAAAGACTGGTAGTCACTTGAGGGGAAATGTATTGGGTTTTTTCCTTTTTTTAATCTTCGTCTTTAATGAGAACGTTCACCTGCCAGACTTCCACGTTGGCATTGGTTCATCTTTCCCTCTTGCTTTCTCTATTCTCGATTCTAGGACTAGCCAAGGGTCGTAGCAACACTTAAGGGCAGAGCAGAACTGCAGTTGGGGTTTCTCAGATCTTGACCAGAACAGGAAGCTCCATCTTTCTCCCACAGAGCAGCTGGTGGGTTTGAATCTCTGACTTCATGGCTAACACCCAGTGCTCAACTCCCTAAATGGCCAGGGCTCCTTCAAGGGAGGAGAGCACTGCATCACTGTGGACTGGTCATGACATGTTGGACTTGCCTACTGCCAGGTGAACCCTACACCTTTCCTGCTTTCAGCTCTCTCTACACCTTTCCTGTCTGTTTCCTCACCAGTGCCAGGTACGCAGAAAGGGTTGTCTGAAACATTAGATGGGGGCCAGCAGATCATACTTTGATGGAAAACAGGGACAAACAACGATGGGAGAACTGGTCAAGCCTGTCCAGTGTTGCAGAGAAATGGGGTAGCACAAAGATTAAAAGCTTTCCATGGGATTTTCCCATTAGTAAGACACTGAACGGGGGCCATTCAAGAGTAGTGTTGGTGAGGAGGTGTGGTCAGGAGATGGACACCGTCAGTGGAGGAGTAACTGGGTGGTGTGGAAGTAGATGCTATGTAAACCACTGTCAAGGGGATTTTCACATGAAAGGAGTGTGGTTGGCAGAGAATTGGGCATGGAAGGATGAGCCTATCCCCTCTACAGATAAGCCAGGGGCCAGGGAAACAGAGGTACCCTCACTGAGCTGGGTCGACGACCCAGGGGCTGCAGCCATGGACACAAGAACAGCAACAGTCATGAGGACCACACACAGTTCTGTTCTGCGTGAGGTCACCAGAAATTGACAGCACCTCAATGGCATGTAACAGCAACAACATGTACAAGGCATGTGAACATGTAAAACAGAATCAATCCTCTTTCTCTCTCCCTCTCTCTCTCTCTCTCTCTCACACACACACACACACACACACACACACACAGACCCTCCACCAGCCTCAGATCTCTCGTTAAATTACCTCTCCAACAAGTGGAGTCACTCCATCAGAACTATTCACCCAGATATTTGCAGCTGAGCCCCTGGCATAGGGTTCGTAAGGGTCGCTGGCGGAAGAGTTGTTGGCAATAGCTGGGTCCTGAGAGGGGAAAACACAAAGCAGCAGCTAGCCTTAAGCTAGAGGCCCAGCAGGAAGGTTGGGGATTGGGATGTGGGGAAGGGAAGGTGGCTGTGTCTGATTTAGGGCGCTGGAGAGGAAAGCAGGTCACGTACCACAATGATGACCAGCTTCTGTCCATTACTGTGCAGGTCCTTTGCAAACTCAGGGAAGCCTTTGTAGTGAACTGGATCATAGGTGAAGTCCCTCCTCCGGTCCATGTAGTCAATATCAGCATGCTGCACATCCTGCGGGAACAGACAACGGCCACAAGGCAGGAATGCATGCAGTCAGACAGGTTTGTCCTACTGTCATCTTTACTGTTCCCACTGGGCAAATGTGTGCTTGACTTCTAATTGAGAGTGTAAAGGTTCGATCCACTCTGAGGCCCCATGGAGAGAAAAGTCCAAGGGTGTACTCCAGAACAATCACCCACACAGAACCCTGGTGCCCAGTTCTACTCCAGTGCACAGCAGGGCTTGGACAGGAGGCCATGGGGCCCAGGTCTCTTTAGCCACAGTAAACCTCCACGTTGTGCCAAGTCTTGGATAGAGAGCTCTTCCTTGATCCTGGACCACAAGGGCTCTTTCCCTGCTACACATCTGCCCACCTCCAGGCCTGCAACCAGTGTTAATGCTTCCTTTCTACCTGCTCGCCAGGTTCTCCAGCTTTTAAAATCTTGCAGAACCTCTGGAGCAAACCACACAACCTGTACGCAGCACAGAGGCAGCTGCACAGCGCCTGGGGGAGGGGAGGGCCTGGTCCTCCTCACTCTTCCTATGCTTCTCTCTGACTCCTTTCCGTCCACCCCATGGCTGCCTCACTGTCATTCTGTCTGGTTTCACAGAAAAGAACAGAGCCTGGAATTAAATTGTCCCCTTCCAAGAGGGCAGGGTAGGGGAGAGAGAGGGGACTCTTCCAGGAATTTGGGGGGACTCTTCCATTTGCATCTCTCATGCAACTTCGTGGTCATGTCCCATTCTTCCCCCCATTCTCTCTCTCTCTCTCTCTCTCTCTCTCTCTCTCTCTCTCTCTCTCTCACACACACACACACACACACACACACACACACACACGCACACTGACGTGGCAGAATTAGAACCCCTCATTCAGTTGAGCCTGCAGACGCAGGGCCACCTCCAAATGGCCCCCTTCAGAAGGCACCCCTGTCACTCACCCCCCAGAGCACGTGGGAAGAAGCTGCCTAACTCCTGAGCTGTTCTACATCAGCATCTCTTCTGACCATCACCCACTGCGGCTCATCAGGATCACCTCGAAGGCACGGGAAGCAGGTCTACCCCGCACCACAGAACTGCCCATGGGTTTTTAGGGAGACCAGGTGGCCCTGTTGGGTGGACGTTGGACCCTTAGCCACAGGGTGGGTGGTTCAAAGCCACCAGCCACTCTGCTGTCGGCCCAACCTCAGAAACACCATGGAGGGTGGCTCTGAGTCAGGGAGGAGTCCTGGGCTACTATGTGTTGGGCTGCCATCGCCAAGGGCCACCATGCGAAAGACAAGTCACTCTGTGGAGAGGATACTTGTCCTTATAGAGAGAGTGACCGTCTCAGACACCCACAGGGACAGGCCTACACTGCCCTGTTGGGTCACTATGAGTCAGACCCAACTCAATGATCATGGGTGAGTGTGAGTCAGAACCGACCCAATGGACATGAGGCTTCTTCAAGGAGCCGTGGGGCAGCCCAAAGAGGAAGGTCTCTGTTGAGATGGCTGGAACCATGGTGAGGAAGCCACAGGGCCAGGAAGTGTCTCATTGTGCTGTGCATAGGGCACTAGGGGTCAGAACCGATTCAGGGGCACCTAACTTCCACAGCAAAGGTTGACTCTCCATAAAACAGACCACTGTTCTTTGGAGACATGGCTGGTCCAACGAAAATGTCTAGTTTTTTGAAAGATAAAATATCACACACACAACAGCCCCTCGGGGACAAAACTTGAAAGTTGTCCTTATGCTTGCTCTTGCTTTCCTCAAAGTCTAACTCACATTCCACACCTGGTCAGTTTGCCGTTCTGTGTGAGCTGGCTCGGGCACGACCATGAGGCGGGGCGTGCTGATCTCAGCAGAGCTTCCAGACTAAGCTAGACTAGGAAGAGAAGCCCCATTATCTACTGCTGACCATGCCAGGGGTCACCACAGAGGGGCAGGCACACTGGGGTCACATGGGCTCCGCGGCTACTGGAGGCCCACTGACCACTACTCACATAGGGGAGCCCAGCTTGCCGGTTCCGCTGCACCACTTGCTTCATGTTATCCAGGGACCCGTAATCATAGCGACTGAGCTGGAACCCAAGAGCCCAGTACGAGGGCAGGACCGGCCGACCAATCAGCTGAAAGGAAAACATACGATGAGCGTGAGCAGGTACTAGATTTCTAGCATACCTTTTCCCAAGCATGGCTTGTGGGGGCATCTGCACAACAGAGCCTTTCTTCCCCTTGGGAAACCACAGGCATGTTCGGGGTCCACTGTCAGCCCCTCTGGGTCCTCTCACACGTGTGACGTACAGGTGCTGGGAAGCAGCTCCCTGACCACCGATCATGGGAGTAACATGAGGCAGGGTCTCCTGGGGGGTGAGCATGAGCGCCTCAGGGTACCTCTAGATACTCTTGAACAACTTGCTCTGGAGTGCTGCCCAGGAACACGTAGAAGTCGAGAATCCCCCCGATGGGGCGGTAGGTGACGGCAGGGGCAGGCTGGAGGATGACGTCTGGGAGAGGTCAGAGAAAGACCATCAGAGTTAGACGACGTGATGGAGAAAGAGATGCAAGCACCTTGTCTGGAAGACCACCCCCGCGTGGACACCCATAAAGCGGGTTCTGGTGTTTGGCATTGTATGTATAAAGTGACACATTCTGGTAGCCCTGAGCCACCAAAGTGGCAGCCCAGAGTCCATGACATGCTTCAATCACGTGCCACTAGACATGTTAGCTCTGTGCACCCAGTCGCAGATTCTGATAACCAACCAACCACCGTGTTCACAACCCACAACACGCTGGCCCCGCTCCACCCACACCCCGTGTGTCTGCAGGCACACAGTCCCGTAAGACACACAGAGGCCCTTTCACCAGCTCTGAATCCCACGCCATGCACAAGTCAAATTCGACGTCAGGGACTCTAAAATGCATTCAAAATTGCACTCAGAGGTAGAGTGGCCCAATAGTAGGGGTTTCCTTGTAGAAACATATACAAGGACTACTGAACTCTAATCCTTGGACACAAGAACAACACCCAAGAGAAACCAGATTCTGGGGCCTTTCCATCCAGCCGGAGCATGTGTTCTTGGGTCACCCATCTGGCACCAGGCAGTCCTTGGATCCCTCAGTCTACTCTGCCCACTGGTAGTTTTCAACAGAACCTGGGGGCCTTGATGAGTAAGCCCAAGGTTAACAGTTCAAGCCCAGCATCCATCCTGTGGGAGAAAGATGAGGCTGCCTGCTCCTAGGGGATGGCTAACCTCAGAAACCCTGGTTTGGTTGCTGTGAGCTGGAACAGGCTGAGTGGCAGTAAGGAGTAACTTGGAAATCTTAAGCTGGTCCTTTAAGATCCTTGCACCTCATGTGTCCCAAACAACGGGTGCTGCAGGAACCTGTATTGTTCACCTAAGCACAGACTCATGCTTATACAACATGACATGAAAAGGGAACACTAGGGACAGATGGGCTCATGTGTGCATCAGGGTGTGACAGTGATGCCTTCTCTTGGTGCATGCCTTCGTCTCACTGTGGATCTGAGGCACACATCTGCCACCCACTGTGCACCGCTCTTTAGGGACACTCCATGCCGGCTCGTCCTTGCTGACGCACAGCCTCCCCGTGGGTTTCTGGGACTGTCACTGTGGATGGGAGTAGAAGGCCCAGTCTGCTCCCATGGGGCTGCTGGTGGATTTGACCTGTGCCCCCAGGTCTCCTAATCTCCTCCAAGTGAGAGACGGCGGGAGCTTGCTCTCTGATAGCACGCACCTGTTGTGGTCCAACCGCTCCCAGTGGAGAGGGAAAGGTGCTCAATTGCATAGTGAAGCCTGAGAATTCTGATCTCTTTCTCTCTATCTCTCCACCCCTCTCTACCTCTGCTTCTACCTCTTCACCACCACCATCGCCACCTCCACCTCTCTCCTCCACCGCTACTGAGAGCTGTAGTTGCTGAGGCCCAGCTAAGAACGGAGGAGAAGGGCTGATCAGAAACGGAGACGCCGACTGCTTTTTGGAGTGCTGTGATGTTGCACTATTTGGGCAGGAGCAAACTGACCTTGTCCTGGGTGGCCCTGTTGCCTTGGCACTTGACCTTCCTGTCTTTGGAGCCTCAGGTCCTAATGAGCCCCGGCTGCTCTCACTGTTAGACCAGAGCGATTGGCTTTTTCCCACCTGGATGTATATCCATCCCTGTGCAAGGAAGGAATCTCTGGGGGACAGCGAAGTGCTAAGCTGCTAAGCAGAAGGTTGGAGGTGCAAGTCCACCCATAGGGTCCCCTAAAAGATGACAGGGTGTATCTGAAAAGCCCACCACGGAGACCCCTGTGAAGACAGCTCCAGGGAGACCATGGGCCAGAGGCAACTCAGCAGTAGCTGGGGTGTGTGTGCACCTACGTGTGTGTGTATTGTTCATACATTGCATGTGCATGTAAGTGCATGTGTTCATGCATGTGCAAATACATATGTGTGTACACTTGTGTATTTATGTGCATGTGTGCATGCATAGACGTATGTGTACATGCAGGATTGCACACACAGCATTTGCTCACGGGAGGGCAGACTGAGAAAGGAGAAGAACGAGTGGGTGGGAGTCATTCAGAGGAGACCAGAGCAGCTCGCTGGTGGCCCCACTCTATAATCCACACCAGGACAGCAGCAGCAGGAGCTTGGGAGATTGTAAACCCCGAAGGCCTCTGGTCCTTTACCCATGGCATTGCTGTTCATCAGGAACACGCCAAATGACAGGCCACTGGCATCTTCCAGGCACAGAAAGAAAGTCTGGGCGCCATACAAGTTCGTTCTGTCCTGCAGAAAGATGATGAAAACACCCAAGAATTACAACGTAACCCATCTCTGTCCCGCCTTGCTGGAAAGGTCTTCATCAGGTAACTCACTAGCATTAGCGACTCCATTAACAGGGGACTCATAATCCGAAAGGGTACACATGAACTGAAAATAACATGGCCGTCTTTGGGGCTGAAGTTAACCAAGGGGACCAGTGCTTTCTTTTTGCACGCGCCACCTGTGGCTGCACGGCTAGCAGGAATATGAGAGATGATGATGTTGTCAGAAGTCAGAAGGACAAGAATTCTGAATTTGTGCTCCCAAAATGCCCCCCTGGAAAAGACTTGCCTTAATCTTAATCCTCTACAGAACCAAGAAAAATCAAACTCACTGCCATCAAGTTGATTCCAACTCACGGCTGCCCTCAAGGACAGGGCGGAACGAGCCCCGGGGTTCTGAGACAGAGCTTGTTTAGGGAAGCAGAAAGCTCCATCTCTTTCGTGGTTTCAAACCACGCCTTGAAGTGCAATGAAAGCAGGATTTCCAGAAGTGGAAGCAGGCAGCGCTTATCTAAATGAACGCATCTCCAATGTGGAACCACACCTGAAAGCCTCTTCTCTAGAACAGCGCTTCTCAGAAGCTGGTGTGCATATGAAATAGGTGCAGATCTATTTCAGATGCTTGGGCTGGGGACTGACAGCTTGAGCCTCTGACACAGAGGTGCCCATGCCCAGGGCTCTGGGTGCCAAGGGTCTGGGCTCCCTCAGCACATCGCTGGCACGGCTTTTCCCAGATGAGTCGTTCTGAACAACACCTCCTGTGTTCCCTTCTTGGTCAGCTGGTATGAAAGGGGCCTGGGCTCTAAGCCAGGCTACCAGGACCTCTATCCCAGCTCCGGCTCCATTGTTTCCAGACCTCCTGATCAGGCGATCTACAGGACTTCCCTGGACCTCCGTCCTCTTGTCTCTGACCTGGAGTTCGCTGGACATGTCTGTTTTTCCCTCTGGCCCCTTTCAGTGAGTGGGGGCATAGGATCCCATCCCTTGCTCAGGAGAGTCTTGTCCTGCCCTCAGCGGATCCAGCGGCTGTGTCTGCTGGCCCAGGGATGCCCCTGCATGGAGCTGGCGTGCAGTCGGGAAACCCACAGGGGCAACTCCGCTCTGTCCTGCAGGATTGCTGGGGATCAGAATCGGCCCGACAGCAGGGACTTTGGAAGATTCCAGTGGCCTTGAGGGAGCCGTTGGGGAAGCACCTGATTGACAGTCTTGGGAACCCGCAGGTGCCGTCCTGCCCCGTCCTCCATGTTGCTATGACTCAGAATCCACTGAACTGCAGTGAGTTTGGAGAATTTTGAAGCCTAGAAAACCCCTCTGGATGGAGCACTCACCGCTGACAACAAGCAAAAGGAGAAACAAAAATAAACAGGAAACAAATCCGTCTTTTCCTGGGCTACCCAAATCATTATTCACAAGGCAGAGAGCAAGCCCGGCCAGAGACTCTCTGGTCCTACACCCAAACGCACTGCCATCGTGTGGGCAGCAGCTCTGCGCAGGGGTTCCGGGACGGAGAATCTTTAGGGGGCACACAGCCGCATCTCTCCTGGGGGGGCAGCAGCGCCACTTCAGGGTGATCATCCCCAGACCTCACCCACAGTGCCACCAGCCCTGCTACATGGGTGGTTTGGAAGCACCAGCCTAAAGGCGGGAGAGGACAGTCCACGTGCAGAACGGAGTGTGGAGACCAGCACTTGCCTGGTTCCTTGACCCGTGAGCCCTTCATCTGCTCCTCACCACAGTCCTGCTGCTTAAGAGTTACCAGAACATCAGCCACATCTACTGCCACTGTGTCCATTCTGACACAGGGACCCTGCTCAGGGCTTCTCAGTCTGTGACTCACTCCAGGAACACACAGCACTGTCCCTCTCCTGCACAGCAAGGGTCTTATTGATGGGCACTGAGTTGCGTTTCAGGGCTGTAATCCTTTACAGGAGAAGACAGCCTCATTTTTCTCCTGTGAAACAACTGGTGGATTCGAACTGGTGACCCTGTGGTTCGCAGACTGTCTCATAATCCACTGCACTACCCAGGATCCTTCCAGGTTGAGCCTGGCGCCCGGTTTATAAATGAGCATCACAGACTCCTAAGTTGCAGAGTTAGAACTCCAGTCCAGCAGCCTGGACCTGCGGCTTCTTTCTGAACCATGGGAAATGACCCTTGAAAACAAGACCACGATGGTGGGTACCCCCAAGAGCTCACTCACCCCATTGGGAGTTGTGTCCCTGGTAAAGATGGGCCAGGTCTTCCAGTTCATGTCATGGCGGTACTGCTGGTGCACATGTTCCCCCAGCCCGTACACGTTGGCGCTGGGCAGGCGGATGGAGAGCTGCAGGAACTGGTCATCAAAGACGAGAGGCCCGATGCTGGAGTCAAACCTAGATACGGTGGACAATAGCGTCATAGATGGGCATTAGGGACATGGATGGGCAAGAGGGACACAGGTGGGCAATAAGGACCAAGGGGGGTAATAGGAACCCAGGTGGGTAATAGGAACTCAGGTGAGCAACAGGGATCCAGGTGAACAACAGGACCCAGGTGCAATAGGAACACAAGTAGACAATAGAGAACCAGGTGTGCAATAAGGACCCAGGTGGGCAATAGGGACATGGGTGGGCATTAGGGGCACAGGTGGGGACACTGGGTAAAAAAAACACAACTGTTCTGAACAACTCTTCACACCCAGATGGCTGAACATGAAAACCCAAACCAGGTGCCTCTGAAAGGCCCCCAGCTCCTGACAGCCTCGTATGTGACAATGTAAAAATGTGCTTCTAGATCCGTCAAGAGATGGTCCTTGGGAAGCAAATCACTGAGTCTCTCCATGGAGGCACTCCTGAGTTGACTGGAAACCTCAGCCTTTGGGAAAGCAGCTGAACACCCAGAAACCCCACTAACATCCCCCCAAGCTCAAACCCAGTGGGTCCATTCCAGCACACACCACTAACCCTAGAAAGGTTTCTGGGACTGTCGATTCTTGTGGGAGCAGAAGCTTCAATTCTCTCCCAGGGAGATAGGTGACAAAGGAGAGAGAATCGCCACCAGACAACATACTGGATGATGCAGACAGTGCTTTGGGGACATGTGCGCCATAAAAATTTCTCCATGGAGAGGTGATGAGGGGAATGAAAAAGTAAAATGTAAGGACATAGACAAGCATGGAAAAGTCAGAGGAAGGAGGGTGGAAGAGAGAGGTGGGAAAGAACTGATGTTGACAGACCCCCTGTACCCTTCCCACCTGGGTCACACCTGGGTCCCAGGCTCATCCTTGGGACTGCTGTTTCAAGAGCCTCTAATCTTCTCACGGGGTCCCAGGCGCTTCCTCAAGATTTCTGTTGAAAGACTCCTGTGCCTGTCCCACCTTGTTCCACCCTTGTCCCAGACTCTTTCTAAGGACTGCTGCTGAGAGAGTCCTGTGCACCCCACACCCCAAACTTACAGAATCCTCTTGTTGCTCAGCCGGATCACCTTGATGCCGAAGGGTTCTGTGGAGACCTCCACTCGGTAGGTCAAGGAAGAAGCAGCACTCCCTTCGAAGGGTTTCACGTGCTCATGGGGCACTTGGTACCTGTTCTTGTTTTTGTCAGTTAACTGCCCAGAGAGAAGACCAAGGCTAGAACCAGAGGGAACACTTCTCCCACCCACACCACGGTCACCCAGTGCCTGCAGTCCAGGAACTCACACATGAGCCCAAATGGCTAACCCTGATTCGACAACATGATGCCATTTGACACCGGCCAATCCGCATGATGAACAATGACCCAACACACTGTGGCTCTGTACACCACTAGGGCCGGTGGTCGGGCAAAGCCAGTCTTTACACAGGACTAGACACTGCCCATCTGAAAGGGCGGGCCACCCCCAGAACTCTCAAAGCTGTGATAAGTCTTTAGGGAGCCGACATCGTGCAGTGGTTGCTCATGGGGACTACCATCCACATGGCCAGTAGTTCAAAACCTCCAGTCCCTCTGTGGGAGAAAGCTGGAACTTCCTACACCCATAACGAGGTACAGTCTCGGAAACCCACAGGGCGGGTCTCCCCTGCCCCGTAGGGTGACTGTGAGTCAGAATTGACTCCATGGCAGGGAGCGTGGTTGGGGGTTGAGGGTTAGTTGGTACCTCCCGCCTCAACATGCCACATGGTGTCAATGGCAAACACATTCACGTCAAAGCCCACCAATTAGCTCTATAGAATGGATGATTGGGTAATTCTCACACTGAAGAAAGGGCAGGGGCAATGAAGATAAATAAGCCTCCCAAACCCCAAACCCAGCCCACTGCTCTAGGTGGGCTTGAACTCACAGATGCCCTAGATAGGATTTCTGAGACTGTTCATGATTGCAGGAGCAGAGCCCTACCTCATTCTCTGGCAGAGAGGCTGGGGGATCTGAAGCTGTGGCCTGGCAGTGATATGCATGCCCTGTCACCAAGTTGGTACAAACTCATGGAGAACCTATAAGACAGGGTGGGGCTATCCATCCCTGTGGGTTTCCGAGATTGTGCCTCTTTACTGGAGCAAAAAGCCCCTTTCTTCTCTCATGGAGCAACTGGTGCTTTCAAACGTCAGCAGCCCGAAGCAGACCCACGCCACCACCAGGGGTCTGACCTTGAAGTCAGCAGTCCCCAAAGAAAGAAAGAGCCAACACCCTTCATGAACGTCTCTGATTTGAAGGAGCTGCAGCGCCCAGGCGCAGCATAAGAATGCCCCAGGAAGATTCTTTAAAAATGGGAAGCCCCACCTTAAAGTGGAATCGGTTGGAGGTCTGGTATTCCGCCGTGAGGAGGACGTTCTCGACACTGCTTCCGAATGGGGATGGCGAGGGCAGCTTCCTCAGCTGAGCTGTGAACCCTACCCCCCGGAAAAGGGGGCTTTTCAGAGTGGGCTCTGCAGGTCTGCAGATAACCACCACGGGGAAACGGCGCTTTATGGCAAAGGGGGCTGGGGAAAGCCTCCATTTTCCAGAAAGCAAGGGGATAGACGTACACCCCGCTAGCCACACAGCCCACCTGGAACCAGACCACTGGCTAGAGAGTGGCCTCACCTTATCTGAAAACCCAGGTGCCCCTTGTACAAAATCTGATTGAAAGATCCCCACAAAGCCCAGCCCCGCCTCCTCCCTCCCCTCAGCCTTCTGTATGAGCCAGACCCCAGTGAGTCACACCCTCAGGTTCTAAATTCACACTTTTCTCTCTCAGCTGTCTTCCTGGGATGGAACAGGGGCTCCTAGACCTTGATCCCAGGTCGTTAGTTCACCCTGAATCAGGTGAGCTTGAGCACCACAAAGTGGTAGAGTTCATTGAGGCAAGAGCCCCTGGCACCCAGGGAGACACCTCTTCTCCAATGCTAAGAGTCTCCCTGCATGGTAACCTCCTGGCATTCCTCAGAATGTCCGTTGTTATTCTCTGCATTTCAGGATGAGGGGGAACACAGAGGTACCCCGTTCACAGGTAAGTCGGTCCCATCACATGCTGATAGAGTTGGCACTGCATCCTGATCATGAAAATTGCGTTAGATTGAGACCCCTACTTTGGACATGTGACCGGGAGAGACCAGTCCCTGGAGAAGAGCATCAAGCTTGGTAAAGTGGGGGAGCAGCGCTATATAGACTCCTTCCACAATATGGTCTATTGTCCCAGTGGCTACAACAGAGGCCTCAACGGTGACACCATCTGGGAGGCTGGTGCAGGACCAGGCACTATTTCATTCTGTTGACGTGAAGTCACGGTGACTCGCAGTCTTCTCTATGGCACCAAACAGCCACAGGGGCTGCCAATCGTTGATGAGGATCTACTGACACAGAAGTGGAAGAACCCAACCACCTGCTCCCATGGCGGTTATAGCTGAGAGACCCCCAAGGTGTGGTTCTGCTCTGCCAGATGAACTCACAGCCCCTCAACACAACAGCAACAGGGTCAGAAACAGGAGTAGGTCGTGTTCCTGTGTGCAAATCCATCATGATCAAAGTGGGAAGGCCAGGAACTACGGAGTTCGGGTCAATGGCTCGAAGTCCAGAAGCTGCTCAGGCAGAGCCTGGAGCAGAGATGACCTGCTGGACCCAGCTCCAGAACACACCCACCCTCTCACACCTGTGCCCACCACAGAGTGGCCCGGCTGAGCAGCACTCTTCTCTCTGCTGGAGTCTCGAGCTTACTGGCTCCTGCCTCCAGAAACATCCTACTGCCTTACCTGCCTGCGTGTTTGCAAGACCACCCTCCACTTGATAGCCGTAACTCTTGGAATAGTAGCACTGGGGCACGTTGGCACTTCCCTGGGTCTCCCAGCAGCAGTTTCGCTGATCACACAGGGTCTGAGACAGAGGAGAGAGGATTGTCAAAGGAACCCCATCTATTGTGGACTACCAAAGCACAGCTTGCCTCCTTTGAGCACTGGTTTCACTCACTGGAGCTCCTGGGCCATGTTAGGTTATTGAAGGTCAGAGAAATTGAACTTCACTCCACTCAATGGCAAAACCTCATCCCAGCCTCTTGAGCCAATGTCCTTCCCACCAGCCCTCTTCTGAGCAGGGCATCCTCAGCCTGCCCCCACCCCCACCATCAAGCTGTTGGATGAGCACCAAGCTAACTGTTCTAGTCCAGAATCGCACCTGCAGGGTGCAGCTTCACTTATATTTGGGCACTGGCTTCAAAAACAAAATGACTATCAGCTTTATTGTGAGGCTTTAACACCAAAATAAATGTGTTCATGCATTATAAAGACATACATAGAAAATGTCACCTCCCAAAAATCAGTCTGTCCTTGCCACCCAACTGGATTTTACTCCTTGCTTAGGATTAAAGCAGGGGCAAATAAATTATGAGCATTGCTTGTCACTAAAGTCAGCCCAGCTAAATTTCTCTTAAATAAATTATACTAATTGGAGTAAAAATTGAACAAAGTAAAGAAGGGAGGAGAATTAGGCTTAAACATGTGGAGAGCCATCCAGGGAGACCACATCTGAATCAACAAACAAAGGGTGTTGGAGTTTCCACTTAAAAAAAATTCCAGACTAGCATTATTGACAACGCATCCTCAAAGACAAGAGAACCGCGAAAGGGCCACTTAAATTCTCCTCAACTTTATAATTAAATCAGTGTAATAAAAGGGTCTTTTAGGGACATTAATTAACCTTGTGCAGGAGGCAAACCACCTACAAGGTGCCCCACGTGTGTGTCAGTGGAAGCTCTTGTGTTTCTTGGGCGTGAAGCGAGCACAATTCTGCAGGGTTTCCAGACAAAGATATACTAGGAAGAGATGTATTTCCCGAAAGTATTTCATGAAAACCCCATGAATGTCCATTTCTTCTCGGAGTAGCTTCATCCCTGAGCTGCAGGGGATCCTAAAAGGATCTGATGCCTCTGTTCTAGGAAATTAGTTTTCAGATACAAACATACACACACACACACACACACACACACATATGTTTAAAGCACAGGCACATCACCCTCCTGCCTCGGGTTCTGATTCGGGGAAACTGCAATAGAGCAAAGATGACAGGGAGATGAGCCACACTGGTGTGGTGTTGACTTTGTTTCCCAGTGGGCGGTGAATTCGTCTGTACCCTGTCCTCTGTGGAGTGCTCAACGGCATGGTGGAAAACACGAACATTGCAAGAATTGGCGAAACGTGACACAGAGACAGAAAGAGAGCAGACGCCATTGGAAAAAAATGACCCCGGGAGACCTGCTTGGTGCAAGATTGTCACCACACTTTAACTCGTGGAAAAGGCACCATCGCTAAAGCCCGGCAAGATGAGAACGTGAGGTTGGTCAGTGGTATCCAGCTTCTCTGTCTCCATTTAGTGTCAGCGAGGTAGCCTTCATCTTCTAAAATGCCAGAA
Source organism: Nesogale talazaci (assembly GCA_004026705.1). Classification (NCBI taxonomy): domain Eukaryota; kingdom Metazoa; phylum Chordata; class Mammalia; order Afrosoricida; family Tenrecidae; genus Nesogale; species Nesogale talazaci. Next base: position 30,303 of record PVJH01017581.1, on the reverse strand, counting down.
GAACCTGAAGTTAGGGCTAAAACACAGGACCAGGAAGCCTTGATTCTGGGAAAATGACTGGACTGGGGGAAATCTACTCCACTTTCCAACAGCTTCAGGATGAAAAGCTCATGATGAGGCAGGAATTGCAAATCACTTCTATTCACTGAAAGTCCCCTAGCCATGTGTATGACGCATCAAGTCGAATAAACGGAGGGATGAAATGATGAGTGAAGTCACCTGCATCTCAGTGACTCTTAGGGACTCTTTCCTGAGATGCTCATCTTGAGCTGGTGTCCTTCCAGAAGTTAAATGGGCTGCTTCTGTCCATCTCAAGGTGGACACTGTCAGCAACAAATTCTGGGCCAGAATGTCACCTCTGTACATGCAGGTCTTATGGTAGCCCTTGTGGCACCAGGGTTAAGTGCTCTGTTGCTAACCAAAAGAGTGGAAGTTGGAACCCAGCTATCATTCTTTAGGAGACCAATGGTGCATAACAGTCTGTTTCTGTAAAGAAACCCTAGGGGGCAGATCTACTCTGTTTTACAGAGTGGTTATGTGTCAGAATTAACTGGTCAGCAAGTGGGTGTGGGTCACTTCTGCAATCCTATGACCCTGGCCTCTTGTCCTCCAAATCAGATGGCAGCTGGCAATCAGAGAACATGTGCTGGGACCTTGAAGACCACTAATCTGCATCTTCTCAAAACATTTCTGTGTGTGCCTGACACATGTTCAGTGGCTGTGTCTTAATGTTCAAACGCATCTGGGAACATTGCCCCATTCATAGATAAGGAAGTTGATAAGCTGCAAAGAAATGTTCCCTGATGATCTCTCCAAGCCGTAGAGTCCTTCAGAAGCTAGACTGAGATCAGTACCCAAGGTTCTGGCCCCCTGCTATGACTTAATAGTACTGGGATGATATATAATTTTATCTCAAAGAAATGGCTCCAAGTGTGTCTAGACGTCATCTTAGAGACTTCTCTGGCCTCACATAGCTGCAGGGTCTGATGATCCCTATGCAAGTCAGCAAGTCCTGTGGTAGGCTCACAGCTATGGAGGCTGCCAATCCCACGAATGGCAATCAACACAATAGGCTACCGGCTTAAGTCAGAAGTCAGGTAATAAGATCCAAGCTGAGAAAAATGCCAGCAGAGAGTTTTTCCACAAGATGCACACTTGTTTAACTGACTGGCTTCTTACAGCAGATCTCACCTTGGAGTTGATTGTATCAGCTATCATAGGGACTGGCTACATCATCACACACTGCCAGACAACCTCTGAGAATCATGCATGGCTTTGTCAAGTTGTCATGCAATCTTAACCATCACACTGAAGGACAGGGAACCACTGCATATTGAGGAACGGGAAGCTCTGGTCTAGTCTAGGCACAACTGGATAGGATATCTAGTGCTTAGTGCTCTGGGTTGGCAGGAGTTTGTGTCAGGGAAGGAGCTGCTCAGACATCCACCAAGAAGACTAAGTCATCCCCAGCCTGCCCACTCTCCCCAGCACTTACTGGCTCATGGTGAACTTAAGCTATCATTGCTGCCTCGGTGTTCTCATTATGAATCCTTTTACCAAAATCCCTCTCACAGAGTCAAAACCCAGTGTTATCAATATGATAGGTCAATAAATAGCCTGGCTTGTTTTCTTTTGAGTCAGTCCCCAATATTCCACTCTTTTACATTCTCCTACAGGCCTCAGCCAGACATTTCAGGTCTCATTCATTTCTCTGTTTATTTACTCACGTCTACCTTTGCCTATCGGAAATATCCAAGGGATGCATCTGATGTTCTTCCTTCTATATTCCTGGCTACCTTCCCATCGCATTAGTCTACCCACAGGGATGGTAATTCACTGGGCAAGATTGAGTATGTAACAGGAACTAGGAAAAGCTTTGTTACTGAGCACATTGCGATGCTCCAGCACTCCGACTCTCAGGGACATCTGTGGGGCTCCAGACTGCTGAGATTAAGGAAGAGAGATGACCTGTCTAGACAAGATGGGTGGGATAAACAACATGAAGGAGAAAATGATGTAACAGATATGAAAGAGAGGAGGGAGAGAGGAAGAAGATTGCCAACAAACTCAGGGACAAGGGAACAATATATGATCTAAAATTGATGGCGAGAAGGGCATAGGATGCCTGGTGGGACTTGATGAAGGGCAATGTAGCCAAGAAGAATGACTGAAACCCAAATGAAGTTTGAACAGGATAGCGGGGCAAGCAGAAAGTAAAATGAAATGGAGGAAAGAACTAGAAGGCAAAGGGCATTTGTAAAGGTCTAAATGCAGGCATCTACCTATGTAAATATATTTTGTATAATGATAAGGAAATAGACCTATGTGCATATATTTATATGTTTAAGTATTAAGGTAGCAGACAGTCATTGAGTCTCTACTCAAGTAGTCCTTCAACATTAGAACACTGTTCTAATAACCCGGCATTCTGTGATACTCACCTTCCCAGCATGATCACTAAAGACAAAATGGGTGTACAAGGAAATGTGATGGAGAAAGCTGATGGTGTCTAGCTATCCAAAGATATAGCATCTGGGGTTGTACAGGCTTGAAGGTTAGCAAGCGGTCATCTAGCTGAGAAGCAACAAATTCCATATGTAAAAAGCACACCAGCCTGTGTGATCATGAAGTATAGGTGGGATCAGATATCAGGCATCAAAGACCCAGAACAAGAAAAATTATATCAATGTGAATGAGGGGAAGGGCAAAATAGATATACAAAGCCCATCTGTAAACAAATTGGAAAACCCCTCACAGAAGGAACTCAAGGAAGAGATGAACCGCTGACAAAACAAACAACTTTTCTCTAGTTCAGTGGTTCTCAACCTTCCTAATGCCATGACTCTCTAACACAGTTCAATCCTTTAATATAGTCCCTCATGCTGTGGTGACCTCTAACAACCATAAAATTGTTTTCATTTCTACTTCATTTTCATGCTACTGTTGTGAATCAGGCAACCCCTGTGAAAGGGTTGATCAACCTCTAAAGGGGTCATGACCCAAAGGTTGAGAACCACTGCTCTAGCTCTTTAATGCCTCCCTCCCACCCTCCACTATCATGATCCCAATTCTATATTACAAATCCGGTTAGACCAGAGCATGGACACTGGTACAGATGAGATCTGGAAACACAGGGAATCCAGGGCAGATAAACCCCTCACAACCAATAATAAGAGCAGCCATATCAGGAGGGGAAGGTGAAGAAGAAAGGGGGAACCAATCACAGTGATCTAAATATCACCCCCTCCCAGGGAGACAAATAACAGAGGAGTGGGTGAAGGGAGACAGTGGTCCCTGTAAGACATGAAAAAAAAGCAATTTATAAATTATCATGGGTTCATGAGGGAGGGAGAGGAGGGCGGGTGACCTGATACCAAGGACTCAAGTAGAAAGAAAATGTTTGGGAAATAATGATGCTGACATATGTAAAAATGTGTCTGACACAAGGGATGGATACATGGGCTCTGATAGGAGCTATAAAAGCTCCCACAAATTAATTTAAAAAGAGAGAGAGGGAAAGACATGGAACAGCAGGTGGCAGCTTCCACCCTGAGCCTGCTGACTGGAGCCAGAGGACCGTCCTCAGAGAGTCACGTGTGCTTTCCATTCAGCTATTTTTCTGAAAGTGAGCCATGCCTGCTATGTGGACCACGCCCCCTGGAATCAGATGGGTCAGGAAGCAGAAACGTTCCACACCAGTGCGCTCTCTCATCTGCAGCCAGTCACCTTTTCCCTTCCACTGTCCCGCACCGGAGACTTTGTCCGTATTCCAAATCATGGTTAGCATTCTTTTTATGGTGGAGTCTAGATAACCTTTGGGATCATAGAAAGTTGAAAGAAAAAAAACAAAAACAGGAGACAAGAAAGCGATACCAAGTTAGAGACAGAGAGAGCTCCGACCGAGGAGGGCGGCCAGATCAAATACTCTTGGGTATCTCTTGTTGTTGTTCTATTAGATGCCATCGTGATGGTTCTGACTCATCCCCATGCCCGGGACCGCAGAAGTAAACACCGCCCGGCCCCACTTCGTCCTCACAACCATCACTATGCTCGAAACCATTGTTACAGCTACTGCAACTCCTCTCCTTCAGAGCCTTCCTCTCTCGGCTGCTCCTCTACCACGTCTGAGCTCCTTCTCCCGGGACCGGTTCCTCTTGGTAACAAGTCCAAAGTGCATAAAACAAAGCCTCACTGTCCTCGCTTCTAGGGAGTCTCTGATGCTGCTTCCGCCAAGACAATAAGTCTCAACGATTCCACGAGTCGGACTTACACTAAAGCCATACTCATTGCTGACTTGAAATGCCTCCTTAACTGGGTGGCAGCAGCCTGAAAGCCAGGGGAATGCCTGGGCCTTGCTCTCCCTAAATCACAGCCCTCCACACATGGATGGAGGCGCTTGCCAGAGCCACCACTGGCGGCAGTGCCCATTCCGCAGGTATTACAGGTAGAGAGACTCTGCCCGGGAGCACCAACTGCTAGGAAAACAGCAGGTGCACACAGCAAACCTTCGTTGGTGTCTGGTCAGGGATACAGTTGATCCGTTCCGATTCTTTTATCACGGGGCACGCTGCAGAGTCAGGAGGGACACTGGTTCCAGGATCTGGGGCTGTCACAGAAGCAAACATAAAGCGGCCATCAGACACCACAAATCTCACAGGCACATCGTGACCCAGAGCTCTAGACTTGTCCAACAATGTCAACTCCACTGTGGAGGCAGCTTCACACCGGTGTCTTCAAGTGGACTCGTTCTGTTCAGGAGACCTGGACTTATTCATGCAGCTAGATTTGCCTCTGTGCATGCCTGTTCCAGGCTGTTCCACCCCCCTTGCCTCCTCGGAGACAGTGCATGCAAGAGAAGGGTGGTGGACTCCACCAGTAGGAGTTCAGGGTCCAGGGGCCCACTAACGAGAGCCCAATGGCCAAAACAAATGTGTGTGTGTACGTGTGTTTGTTTTAAACATGGGGGCATGGTGACCTCATTTACTTGTGCTGCATCTGTAGTCACTTGCCTTCTGGAGAAAGATGAGACTGTCTACTCCCACAGGAGTTCGAGTCTCTGAAGGGCCCAGGGAGCGCCCTACCCTACCCTATAGCACAGAGTGGCTCTGAGTACGCATTGATTCCGTGGCCTTGCATTTAGGTTTTTTGGTTAGGAGTTGCTTTTGTCTCTCAATGGGCAAAGCAAAGTGTCTGTATGTCCAAAGAGTCTAAAATGTTTCCCCTCTGCCCTTTACAAACCCTCCCCCCAAAACAAACAAACAAACAAAACAGGCATCGAGCACTCCTCGAGCGCTGTGCTTCCAGTCCTGGCAGCTGCCACGGGACACGTTTGGCACCCAGCACACCTTCACATAACCACCTGCCTCTGGGCATTCACCTCCCCAATCTTGGCCACAGCGCACCTCCCACCTCCGCTGCGACAGGCCCATCTTTCCGTAAAAGCTCTCCCCCAAACCCAGATAGAGCTCTTGCCAGGACTGACCAACAAAAGATTAGAGGTGAGAGCTCATGATTCCAATTAGATGGTGAAGCAACGAAATGTTTTGCCTTCTGCAAGATAATAATGAAGTCTGATGACACCCCAAAGTGTCCCATTCAGAAAGGGGCCCCCGGGGGTGGGAGAGGGCTCTGCTTGCAGATCTCCAACATGCACGTCCTTTTCAAGGCAGCCTCACAGCATTGTCAAGCAGAGAGCTGCATCTTCTGGAAGGCCCTCCAGAGTGACTAGATGGTGGAGATGAGACGAAGCCCAACAAGGCGTCCAATGAGCTCCGTTGGCATGACGAGGGTTTCCAAGTCAAAGGGGAGGCTTAACTGAGAGAGCCTCTTGCTGCACGTCCTGCTAAGGGCTATTAGTTTCATCTTTAGAATGGAAGAGGTTTAGGAGTTCAAGAACCTTCCTGATAATCTAATCTCGTTTGTCATGAAAAGCTGATGTTGCTCTCGCACCCTAAAGGCACAGTTCTGGATGGGACACTTTGGGGTTTCACCAGACTTTATTATTCTTTTGCTGAGAGCAAAGAATTTCGTTGCTTCACAATCTAATTGGAATCCCAAGCACTCATTTCTATTCTTTTATTAGCCAGTCCTGGCAAGAGACTCTATCTGAGTTTGGGTGATAGTTTTTATGGAAAGATGGGCCTGCTGCAGTGAAGGTGGGGGGGGGGGGTGCGCTGTGGCTGAGAGTGGCCAAGGGCAGACTGGAAGTCCTTCCTTCTAACCATCCTTTCATGCCTTCACTTCCCAGGAAGCAGGCCGTGGCCGAGCCACTGCAGGACTCAGCTCTGACTGTGAACTGTCCAAACTCCTTGACAACAGCTGGTTTAGAAAACTTTTCATCCAATGCAATCGAATCTTCTCAGGTGCTGCTTGGTTTTAAAGGACCACATTGTGGCCTAAAAGACTCGTTGATTATATCCTAATCTGACCGGTAGCGCATAGTGAGTTACGGGCTAGGCTGCTATCCATGAGGCCAGAAGTTTGAACCCTCAGGCTGATCTGAAGGTGAAAGAGGAGGCTGTGGCCTCTCATAAACATTTCCAGTCTCGGACACTCAAAGGGCAGCACTCTGACCTCCTCAGAGTCCCCCGGAGTCAGAGTCAATGGCATGGTGGTGTGTTTGGGCCTGCGTGGCTCTGTTTTCCTTTTTTGGGTTGTAGATGGTTACCTTTCATAGAAAGGTACTGTATCGCTATTAATAGAATTAAGAGTATTCCATGAAATTTAGCCAATATATTTCACATGCTCACATAGAGTCCTGCCCTATGGCAATAGAATTTGGACATGAAAGTCTCTGACGTATATACAGTGGCTAGCTACGGAGTCGCCACCATGTTTGTAGGTTCTTCCCACACCCAAAGAACCCCAGAGAGCACAGTGGGTTCAGCATTGAGCTGCTTCTGCAAAGTTCAGCAGTGTGAACACACCAGCCCCACCATGAGAGAGAGATAAGACAGCTAACTTCCACAGAGATTCTCGCCCTCAGAAACCCCACAAAGCTGTTCTACTCGGTCCTGATCACCATGAGCTGCAATCAACTTGGCGATAGTGAATTTTCTGGGCACTCAAACATATACAATACGCAACCCCACACACAGGTGCAAGGTCACACACAGCACTGACTGTGGGAGGGTGACTTCCCCACCGTTCAAAAGGGCTTGTTTCTGATAAGGAGAACTCTGCATTACCTTTAGGTTCTGTGCTGTTTTGGGCTAAAAGAACAAACAGAGGAATGGAGATGATGAACATGATCAACAGAAGAACACTTAGAATAATCTCCAGCTTGGTAAACTTCTTTCTTGCCATCTATTAAAAAAAAAGAGAGGGAGGACAATTTTAGAGTTGGGGTTTTAAGGAATACTCAGATAAAACTAGAAGAATATTTCATGGAAAACCTCACATGTATATGTAACAAGAAAGAGCAATCTAGCCACACACTCCTCTGTGTGCCCATTACCTAGACCAGAGCACCCTTAACTCAGGGTCACTCTTGTTTTAGCTGCCCTGCCCCCAAGTGTGGGTTATAAGTTGGACTGTATGTAAGACAGGGTTCTCTAGAGAAACAAAACTAAGACACTAATAATCTTATATATATTTATATAGATAGGTATATAACATAAGAAATAGGGCGTAAGTGGTTGAGTGCAGGACTGTGGACTGCGGGCGTGGCAGTTCAAATCCAGCGGCGGCTCTCAGGAGCACTGCTGAGTAGCTCCCACGACCACCAGAGAGCAGTGATGCCCCCCCAAAAAAAAACAGAACAAAAAAGGAATAAGCAATTAATCTATAAAGGAGTATGAATGGCTCAGTGCAATTCACTTCCATGGGACAGCTAATACATTGACAGTCCTTCAAGTCTATAGAGTAATTCAGGCAAGGTAGGTCACCAACAGTCAGGCAGCTGACAGGGTCCCACAGACCCTAGCTCATGAGGTATATATTCCAGCAGCATGGTGAAGCAGGGCTTGGAGGAACCTCAACTTACAGTGATACAGCCCACGGATTAGGTGTCTCACAGGTAGTGTAGCTTACAAACAGAGGCACAGAACAAGGAAGGCAGCTGTCTGCACACTGGTGCAAGGATCCAAGAGCAAGAGAAAGAAAGGTGAGGCTCATCAAGTCACTCATCTCTCCACCCTTCAATTGTCCATGTTGGCACAACAAATACACCTATCACAGATTGTTAACCTCAGGGTCAACAGTTGGAAGGCAGCAGCCACACCACTGGAGAGCGATGAGGCTTCCTACTCCCACAAATTGTTGCAGAAAGACACAAGAGCAATGCTACCCCATCCTAAGATTGCTATGAGTCCTAATGAGGCCAGAGGTAGTGAATCTGAATTTTGAGTTTGACCCGCAGGCAGAGCAGGACAGGGAAGCATTCTGATCTATTTTGTCCTTTTCTGATATACATATGGGTACTATCAGTTAGAATCAAGTCAAAAGCACCTAACTGCCACTAACAACCCCCTCGATTATTTTGAAATAAATCTTATATTTCTTACTCTGAAACTTTTCAAGAGCAAAAAAAGCTCACTCCCCAAATTACGTGATCATTAGGCCCAAGGACTGAAGGATCACATGAACCACAGCCTCCACTAGGGGTGTCTAGCTACCACCACCAGGCAGCCTCTGGAACCACGGTAGGAGGGGTCAGCTAGAACGGGAGTAAAGTGTCGAACACAATTCAACTTCATTTTTTTAAAAAATAGATTTCACTTGTCTGTTGGGACCCTTGAAACTATGGCCCCTAGACACCTTCCTAACACAGAACCAAAGTCACTTCGGCCACTGGAAAGACTGGTCCATCAGGTGGACAGTGCCATCTGAGTCGAATATGCTTCTTGAGAGGTGGAGGTGTCGGAGCAGTAAGGAGACAAGGCTCAGTCAGAAATGAAAAGTACAGGAAAATTTTATTGGGAAAGTAACTCCCAGGCAGGTTCAGTAGCCCAGTAAGTTAGGCTAGAGAGGCTGCACTCGGTATTGGGGTGGTGGGGCATATATAGGGTAGGAGCTAAAGGCATGTGGGCTGATAAAGATGGGGGAGAGGGGGTTTCTGTGTTTGGGGGTGTGGAGATGACTTATTAGTGAGTCATCTTGCTTTGGAAACTTGCTTCCCAGAATGCCAGGGAGAGGGACTGTGCCCATCCTAGGGTGATAAACTCTGAGAAGGGACTGTACCCTTCCCAGAAAGATAAGCTCTATTCTTGAGAAGGGGCTGTGTCCTTCGGGGAGATGAGCTCTGTGAAATGCCAGAGGAAGGGTTTACAAAGTTCACCAGGTTGTTCATCTCCTTCTTAGTGAGGCTGATGCGAAAGGGGTGTGAGGGGCTGCCTGATCCACGGGACTGCCTGGTTCGACCTCGGCCCAAACACTTCTCAGTGTAATCAACTACGTGCACCCCAAAGGGCCACGTTTACTCAAAAGCAGAACAAAGGATGTGGGAAGGAACAAGAACAGTGAGCCAATAGAACCGAGAACCCAAGATGGAAATAAGAGTTCTAACGCTTTGTGGGATGACATCCAATGATATGAAGCAATCTTGTGTAAGAGGCTGAACAGGTCACTAATTGGCTTTATTCACTTGCACCTAACCCATAACGAAGCACCCCAAAGACAACCAATACTCCTAGTACATTAGTAATAAGTGCTTCATGCCTTGTAATATCTAGTCCATGCTGACAGTCCCTTTACTGTTTCATGAACTTTCACTCTTTGTCCTACTCCAGCAAACATTGAAGCAAAATTCACATGTTGCACCTGTGCTGTGCTGGCGATGACTTGTCAAACCAGTAGATTTCATTCTGTAGATCTCTCCAGTGTATGGATTTTGTTGGTTATGACCCCAATTGTCTTTTCACTCTTGTAGTACTTGCTGTAAATTAAGTATGAGGTTTGATGGGACTCGGATTTGATTTTCTGGCTAGAATGCTGCATGGATGGTGCAGCATGAGTAAAGAATGATACAATCATAATATCACGCTCTCAAAATTTGGTACAATAATGGGTGTGGCCATTGCTCTTGTCATGTGATGCAAATAGCCACTGGGGAGCAATGACCACACCCATTATTAAGCCAAATTTTCAGAGAGTGATATTCTGCTTCTTTGCTCATTCATTAGCCGGGAAAATCCTGTGGAGAGAAATCTCCCTTCATCTATTATTAGGCTCATAAGGATACACTGCCTCTGGGAAAGGTAGGACCCAGACGTGACTCTTCTTCAAAGATTGGCTGTTGTTGTTAGGATGTCTTTGAGCTTGTCTGTAATTCACTGTGCCCTGTGTGATGGTGGAACTGCTCTGTAAGGTTTCCTATGGGAGGTAATTTTTATAAGAGTTGATCATTAGGACTTTTCTCCAGCAGAGCAACTTGGGGGGGGGGGGGGCGTTCAGATGCCCAAGACTGAAATCAGTAACCGAGCACTTAACCATTGCCCTACCTGGCCTCCTCTTCCTCTGTCTATTGATTTATAAGTGAACGACTGGTCTCCTTAGAATTAGCTAAAGGGGGCCCTTGTGTTCTTTTTGTCCAAAATCTGCATGAAATCTGGATTCCAGCACTCTCTCATTGTATTCACCCAATTGCAGTTATCCATTTGTCTATTAGATGCCCTGTGGGTCCATTGTTGGCCTGCAGAGCCTCTTCAAGTTGGTTTCTGAGTCCAGCTGGCTCCATCACAGTCACTGTTGATGGTGCCCTCACTGATATGATGGCCTGGACTCATCTCATAAGTTTCTGCCCCGGTCTGGAATCAGCCATTTCTCTAAGGAACCCAGGCCTTTTCTAGGAGCCATAATACTTAGAAACCATAACCAGTATGAGGAAACATAACTCAGAGTTCTAAAGCGGATTAAACCTAAATAATTATCTTTCCCAATGAGTCCTCAAACAGACTGTGAGGATTTGCAATTGGAGAAAGTTCACCGGTTGTGATGAGATGGAACGGACTCAATGGCATTGTGCTTAGGCTTTACTGAGTCTTGACAGTTGTCATCATGATTCAAACTCGTGGTTACAGTTTAGAATTCCCCTATAAGGTTTCATTGCCCAAAATCTTAATAAAAGCAGGCTACGAAAGCTTTTCTTCTGTGGTCTCACTGCGTGCACTCAAATTGACAACTTTTAGGTTACCAGTTAAACACAAACCATTTCCACCCTTTGGGTACCAAGAATTCACTAGGAATTAGTGACAGGGATACAATAGGTACTTCTGTTTGCTAAGGGAATAAGCCTGCTCTTCGCTAAGAATGGACAGTCTGTGGCCTAAGGGAGTGAGCATTTTGTCGGCTCAGAGAATGAACACAGATCCTAAGATACCAAACCTAGTCAATGCCTCAACCTGGAGGTCAGGCTGGGAGGTGAGCTCTTACACTGAGACATCTTATCCAGAGTTCTGGCTTAGGAGAAATCCATCTTAAGGTAGAACTGGAATCATGCTGACACAGAACTGTAACCCTGAGATAAATTAGAAAGAAACCTGCAGGAGACCCAGGGACGAAGTTGGAACTCATTAGAAAGTGGCTTGACCATTGACAGAGCTGCAGCCCCCACCCTCTTTGAAGGTGTCTAAAAACAAGGAACATTCCCCTAGACAGAGTCCTCTCCCAACTCCAGAGGGAGCGCCTCTTCACTCTAAAACATAAAGCATAGCTTATCTATGCCTATGGTGTCCTCACCTCCAGAAAGGGTGTGCTAGTTCGGGTAGACTTGAGAAGCAAATTCATAAACACTCATGTGTGTATTAGAAAGAGTTTTATATATAAGAGCAACTGTACCTTGAGACCATTCCAGTCCAAGGTCATAAGTCCAATAGTAGCCCATGTGTTCAATATCAGTCTATAAAATCTACTTCAGACTCACAAAACAAATGCAATGACACCGAATGCAAGATGATCGGATAGGTAGAATGCCTTTGGATCCAGTGGCTTTGTAAACATCTCAGCCCTGGGAGGAGTTTCCAAGTGGTTCCTCCAGCTTCAGAGATCTGGTTCCATCAAGGTAGGTCCATGTGACTTCTCCTTTGGAATGTCTCACAGAGAGTCGGCCTGTGTCTTGTCAGTATAATGTCTCCAAAAGACTGTTGCCAGTAGAAAGAGAACTGAGAGAGATAGTGCCTCTGCCTCCAAAAGGAATTACCACATTTCCCAGAATTCTCAGGAGAAGACTATGAGGTTTCATTGGCTATGTCCAGATTGACAAGCTAGACTCCACCCCTGCACTCTTAGTCCTCAAATTGGCACCAGATTAGGTGACTACCACAGGGGGATTCACTGCATTCCTTTGTGAAGTGCTTGGATGCTTGAATAAAACTTTTGCTTGACTTTCTGCTGCTGGGTAAGCTGCTCCAGCCCCTTACACTCCCCATGAGGAGGACGGACTAGCACTCCCATGGAGGACAACCCAGCACCTCCTCAGCAGAACTGAACATCATCATTAGAATCTTTTGTAAAGAAATTCAAGTAAGATATTCCTATTCTACACCAATGAATCAGAAAATGTAGAAGGACAGCCACAAAGAGGAAGACTGTCCACAAGATAGACTGACATGGTGGCTGCAGCAAGGGGCACCAACAGAACAGCCATTGTGAGCATGACGCGAGACCAGGTGTTGTCTCCTTCTGTCATCATGGGTCCCTGTCAGTCAGAACCAACTGTAAACCCCAAACAACAGAGTCAAATAGGGAAGGAGATGTTCCTTCTTCAAAATGTACAAGTAGGGGAAGGTTGTCCTCCCTGACACGTGCATCCATCCAGGTGATTTGGTGGATACCACATGGATGGAACATTCTGGAAGAGCCTACCACAATCTCCATCTCGAGCAATTGGCATTAGCCTATTCCTGTCTTGAGCCCCTGGTGGCTTCTTTCTACCATTGTGTCCTCCATCTCACTTTACGTGAAGGATTATGTTCTTGGGTGTAAAGGACTGGGTGCCTACCAACTCTGTGTGGAAAGCTGCCTTAGAGATGAATGTCCTCTGTTTAGCTCCCTCTGACTTTCAAGGCCTCCCACCATGGAATTTCCAACCGGACAGTGACCTCTGCGAACCTAAAGGAGTCTCGTGTCTCTCAGTCCTGTGTCTCTGCCAAGTTAATCATAGTATCTCTCCAACACATCAGGAGGCCTGGATTAGAGAACACTAAAGTCAAACAAATGAAGCACATCTTGTCCAGAGGCCACGGGTACATAAGATAGCATCTTAAGCTAAAATCTGGTTCTTTGAGATTCACAAATTCCAAAATCCATATCATCATCCTTTTTGTTTCCCAAAGAAGCCATTCATTACACTTCAACGTGCCAGTTTATGACCTACAGTTATTTCTGGACATCTCACTCAGTGTCCTCTGTCTGGGATCACTTGAGACCTGGACTGAATTGTGTCTTCCCTGCCTCCCATCACCTGTGACATGAACACGCATTGGTCTGTTTACCTGATTCTCAGCGATTCCCTTCCATCACCCCTTGGGACCTTACCACTGTCACAAATTAAAAACCTGTTCAGGCCAACATTCTTGCACTGTCTCTCAAACATTAACTGCAACATACCCTGTGGGTACTTCTGCCACATTCCAATAATTTCTCCCTGGTAATGTTTACTTTTCCAAGACATACAATGCATAAGGGGGATAATGCAGGGCCCCAACATCTGCCTTGGAGATGTCTCTTTAAGACCTTACCCATTCTGCAATACGGGTACACCCTGTCTTTCACATAATTTGGAAGAACATATGTCTCGGAGCATGAGCAGACCCCTTCTTCAGCAGTGTGAGGGCTCTAGGCGGCCAAATAGCAATACACAAACGTGCCACTCAAAGAGGAAGAGCCACCTACAGAAAGTCCAATTTTCACAAGCAATACATACCGCAGAATGAGGGGAGGCATTCCTCCTAAGGGCACAGAGAATCTGGACCACTTTTAGTCTAAAGAGAATATGAAACCAGTGTCCTCTGATGGTGGTGAGGGGTGCTCTGCTCTTGAGAATCAAGAGATTGTCATTTTATTATTACTCCTTCTGAGATTAACTAGCCTGCTAATCTGGGGGAAATAAATTTTCTGGATCCCAGTCTTCTGTGTGATAAATTAAAGAGATGGAACCAGAAGATCTGCAACCCAAATTCATTGCTCCTCATCTCCTCCCTTCTTCAAAAGACACCTCTTCTGTGCTCTGCCTCCATTGGGACTTTGCCCTCTCCCCATCTCAAGACTGAGGGCAGAGCTCTGCAGATATTCTTAGAAGGGCTGTGTTGCACCTCAGACCTTCCCAACCAAACCAAAGTCCTTAGCTTTCTTAACTGTAAAATCAAATGACGTATTGCATCCTGCAAATATTCTGCAAAAGACCCCTTTAAAGTGGCAGAAAGCAAGGATGTCTCCTTGGGGAAGAAGGTGTACCTGGCCCAGGCCAGGGGTTTTCCCAACACCTCACCTGCAGGTGAAGGGAGAACAGTGACTAGGGAAAACCAAAAGAGAATTGGTGCTACTGAATTCAGGTGTTGGTAAAAAGCGGGCTTCCAGAAGAATGAGGGAATAAATGCGTCATGGAAAAAGCACAGCTCCTTAGAAGTGAGAGTGGCGAGACTTTATCTCATGCACTCTGGACAGGTTATCAGGAGGGACCAATCCCTGGAGACACTCATCATGCTTGGCAAAGTGGAGAGTCAGCGAAAAAGAGGATGATGACACAGGGAATCAGGTTGGCACAGAGACTGCAGCCATGGACCGAACCTTTGTAACTGTTGCAAGGATGGTGCCGGCCGGGGCTGCTTTGACTCCTGGTGCTGAGTCAGGAGTGAGCAGTGCAGTCCTAACAGTGGAAAGATGGAGCAGCGGTATCTTTGTGACGCTGGTCTCTTACCATCCCTCCATTTTCTGAGAATGGACAGAACGTGCTGTAAATGACAGCACATTCAAGATCCTTCCATCACTGTCAGCCGTAGGAAGGCTCAGTGATGTGCTTCTGAAAATCCACCCATGGAAGCCCCAGAAGCCCCCACCCCCACCCCCTCCTCCAGCCCACCTCAGTCCACTGGAGCCCCGCCTCCAGTTCAACACAGGAATGCCTCAGATGGCACAGAACTCGGCCACCTTCAAGTGCAGTCTCCCCGTGAGTCAGGGTCGGCCTCCATGACAGTTCGAAAAACCGCAGGCCACAGAGATGACCACCAGGGGCCCTGGCTCAGAACCAGAATGTGGTGTGACTGACTCCCCACCTCCTTACCCCCCGCTCAGCAGGGCCCCACAAACGGTCAGCTGACATCATTCGAAATGTATTTTGATATGATAGCCTATCTGCAAAGCGCTTTATGATCCCCACGCACCAGGGGAGTGCACACATAATCTCAGACCAAAGGTTCAGAAAGGCAGGAAGCAACCAACCGATGGGAGATGGTTCTCCAGAGGCTTATCCTTCCAAATCCGGCTTCCCTGTCCTCCATGCCCCTTGCAGGCTGCTCTGTGTAAAACCACACGGAGTCTCCCCACCTCTTCTCCCTGCCCTCCCTCCACCCTCACCCTATCTTACTGGCTTCCTTCTCCCAAGCTGCAGGAACTTAAGTCCTCAGCTCAGCTGTGGTGTGGGACCCCGCATTGCTGCCTCACACTCTGCCACACGAGTGTGTCTTCACATGACCTCCCCTGTCACCTCGGGCGGAGGAAGGCAGCCGACCGTGGACCAAGGAATAGGTGACAAAACAACTTGCTTCTCATCAATCAGTGACAAACAACTGTTAGCCAGCCCAGTGCCCTCTTACGAAGCTGAAGGAAGTGAGGCTGGGAAAGCTACTTCTCTTGACTGGGAAGATGGCTCTGCTCCTCTAGACCACGTCACCCTAACTCGGGCCATGTTAACCTGGACTGCCGCCACTCTGCCTCCCTTCCAGTGGCTCTAGGAGGAATCTTGTGATCCTCACCTTGCTTCCAAAATTCCACAAAGGTGAATCCCCTGCTCTATTAGCCAATGAGGAAGGGAATAATCTTTTTGTTTGTTTGTTTTTGTTTTTGTTTTTGTTTTTGTTTTTGTTTTTGTTTTGGGCATCACTGCCCTCAGGTGGTGGGAGTAGGAGGCCCAGCCTTTGCTCCGTGGAGCTGGAATCGAACCTCCATCCCAGTGGGCTGCAGTCCCGCGCACAACCACTACGCCACCGGGGCTCAGCCCCTATGAATAATCTTTTGTTTGCTGGCAAGAGAGTCGTAGGCCATCTGCCACCGTGACCATGGCTCTTTGATGGTACTTAATAGCTGTGAGGTGGGAGAGTATTCTCTACAGTATCATCATTATTATTATTAATTTTTGGAAATTTTTAACACACTGGCTTGGAAATGGTGAAGAAAACAATATCCACATCTTGCTCGTCAGACTTGAAGGGCATTTGGCAAAGACATTTAAAATGAGTTCTCACCAGGAGAAGCCCCAGACGGCGGTTTAGTCAGACATGCCCTGCTATCCTTCTGCACTGAAGACCAGAGAAGCCAAGTGAGACTTCTTGGGTCGGTCCAAGACCAGGCGGCACTCTGTTCCAGCCTCTCCCGAAGATGGATGCTCTGCTGAGCTTCAAAGCACCTGCCTTCAGCGTTTCCCAGAACTTACCCAGCAAGCGGAACACAGCCACCACCCCTTCCTAGTCAAGATAGCCTTCCTGGGAAGAACACAGCCTCCCTCTTCCCCACTGTTTCCTTGCAGTGGCAGCATGAGGGCCTTCTCTTCCCCTTTACAATCCACATGCCTTCAGCTGAAATCACTTATGTCCCACCATCCTAGCCCCAGGCACAGCTTCCCTATCCTGCATTTGTTAGTTTGGGAAACCCATCTGGGAAGTCTTTTCCTCTAACAAAGCCATCTCTTGCTTCACATCCTTATCTGACCTCTGCCTCTGTTTGCCTCTCAGAAACAGATACAGGTGACCATCCTGGAACCCTGGTCATCCACCAGAAGAATAAAGAATTCTGTTGGGCACAAAATGGAAGTCATCTGAATAAAAACAGTGCACCAGGTGCAATGTGGGGGTGAGGTACCCTGGCAAGTACCCTAAGGCCCACCACAGCATAGCCAAGCTGAGACAGAGCCAGTACTGGTCCTGGGGGAGGGACATGGCAAGACAAGGCCACGGAACTCCTCAAAGGAGACAGTGACGCTGTGTAGATAAGGCCAGGATGAAGTCCGTTGAGCAGATGCTTGAGCTGAGGAAAGGGAGAATAAGAAGCAGAGGGACAGGTCTACAGATCCTGACATCCACAGAGAGGGGAGGGGACCAGGATCTAGAGATGGGAC
Organism: Nesogale talazaci; assembly: GCA_004026705.1. Taxonomy (NCBI): domain Eukaryota; kingdom Metazoa; phylum Chordata; class Mammalia; order Afrosoricida; family Tenrecidae; genus Nesogale; species Nesogale talazaci. The sequence continues at coordinate 13,037 of PVJH01017581.1, read as the reverse complement.
TCCTCACCAGTAGGCCATGGTGCAACTCAGTCAAAGATCCGCCGAGGGCTTGCAGAAGATCTCCACTGGACTGGACTCCTGGAAGCTCCCCTGGGGCCCATTTCTAAATGCTGGACTTGGTCACGAGAAAATGCCCAGTAACAAGAAGAGTGTCCCCCCCCCCTTTCCCTGTCAACTTCCTGGTCACGAGCAACATGAATTCTCCCCCTACCCCCTGCTCATTCCACCTGGCTATGAGACCACAGGATACGCCCTCACCCTACACTGCTGTCCATTTCCCACTGCCCACCTGGTGGGCAGCAGTGAGCGTGCCTTCCCTGTCAGTCACCCCGCACACAGACCCACCCATCACAGCCCCAGCTCACCACTCCACCCACCCAGGAATCGGCAGGGAGTGCACCTGTGTGACTCGTTACCACCACACCTAGAAGCTGGTTCTTTGAGAGGCTCAACTTGACAAAAGACAAAATGAAGAAGGCATGAAAGGCAAGAGGGGACTCGAAAGAGGTGACATGATATGAGCAGCATAGAGATAGAGCATGACAGAACAGTGCGGGCCGGGGAGAAGGTTGTCTAACAAATTAAAAGACCAAGAGAAATGGGGGGGGGGAGGAGAGGGAGGGTAGAAACCTCTAGAAACATACTACCTACCCAAACAAACAGAAATGGCAAGAACCACAACACAACCCCATACCGCAACAAGGCAATGTCACCCCAGTGGTTCCCAGGGCTACCAAGTCTTCAGAAGGTGACCCCGATTCTACTCAGCACCTTCCAAAGCATAGAGAGGGAACAGCCACTGCGGCCTGGCACTGCACTCCACCTCACCCTCCATCCAATGCCATCCAGATGCTGCTGTCTCCTGACACTTTCTAGACCCTACCGGCAATGTCCAGAAACATCCACACAGGCAAGCACAAACCAGACCCCATGCCCACTCTACATTCCCGAGTCTGGGTCTTTCCTTGGTCAATAAAGACACTCAACCCACCCAAGAAACAAGAGTCTCTGTTTCCTGCCTGCATTTCCATTCCTCAGCCTCAGCTCCTCTTCCCTGGGGAGGTCTTGTTCTCATCTCACCCCACTCCCAGACCCTCAGTTCTGTCTCTCCTTCCCCACCTCATCTCCTGCATCCGAAATGATCTCTTTCCCCGCCCCCGGCTACCAATCTCTCCTCATGCCAGCGGGCACAGAGTCAAGCACAACACCCAGTATCAGCTCAACGGGGGCCTGGACACAGCTCAGGTCTGGAGGAGTTCACCACACCCACCACCCTCAGCAAAGGCAGGTGGCCTGGAGTTGGTGTTATCACAGCACAAGGGTCGCTGGTTTGCTGTAGATGCTGTGCCCACCTGTCTGTGCAGAAAGCATTGGCGAGGGCATTCAAACTAAAAGAGATTGACAAAGATCCACATAGGTGGTGCATATACATGGCACACCCTGAGGGATCCACCAGAGCTCAGGAACCTACCTTGTCCGACGCCTGCCCACTGCTCCTCGCCCTCAGAAGGATGACCCAGCCAAACCATCAGAGGCACAAAGCTAATTTATGAGCCATCTAACAAGCAGGAAATGAGCCAATGGCTTCTTCTGCCAATGGCAGTCAGCCATAATCCTCAGAGCCAGATCTGCTGGTTAATTAATAATCCTGGTCTTTTCTGAGCAGAAAGTCATCACGACCTCATTATCGGAAGTGACCTATGACTCCCCTTTCACCCGGACACTGATACGATGGAAAACTGAAGGTGAGTCACCACCAGGACCCCAGCAGGGTCTCCTCTCCTGTGACCCTTAATCTCAAAACCTGTCAATTTGTTGTTGGAGCAAAGTGTTTTCCAACCTGTTTTCTTCTGTCCTCGTCACCGGAAAAGCTATCTTTCAGCCTGGTTGTGCTCTGGAAACCTTTTGGTAATCTGACCTCTCCGATGGGATCCTTCTCTTAGAATAATGTTTATGGCTGTGAGAAATAAAATACCTGAGATCACAAAGGAAGCCACTACAGTGAAATACAATTGGCTACTGCAACAATATTTGGGGGTGAGCACTTACCTGCTGAGGGGTTGGCAGCGCCAATCCAACAAGTAGGAAACCATATGACACAGTGACTTTCATGGGGACCCAAAGGCAAAATCAACTCAGCGGCCCATAATCTTCTAAAGAACAGCCAAACAGCAGCGATACACTGACACCGATTCACAGTGCCCCTGTCACCACCCGATAGGACAAGGTAGAATGTCACACTGGGAGGCTCCAAGAATGCAACTCTTTGAGCAAGTAGAAAGCCTCCCTTGTCCCTGCACCTAGTGACTCCGAACTGATGACCTTGTGGTTAGCCGTTCAATCGTAACCGTTATTCCACCAGGTGAAATTTAGGGGTTGGCGAAGAAGACGTATACAAATACTTTGTGAGTCCAAGTTCACCAAAGAAAGCCCAACTTGATTGCCAAGTCAACATTGACCCAAGATCAGGTAGTGTCCTGCCCAGTGTGCCCCTCTCAATAGGGCTATAAACTTGGTTGGTCCCAGTCTCCCGAAGAGAGCAGCCAGCTTTGGCAGAAGTTCAGCACAGAGTGAGGAAGCTTTCCTTGAAATCCCAGAGTCGTTTTCTGTCTGGCAATGCGGCAGCGCTCCAATTCACTCCTGACTCTCAGCAGGCAGCCTCATGGGCAACAACGAAACACTGCCTGGTCCTGCACCATCCCAGGCCCATTCCTGGAGTCCGTCTGAGTCCTTGGGAGCCCCAAGGAGACCTGCTCAGCCTCCGAGCAGCGCGGGATTCACCCCGGCAGGCCTGGGGGGAGTGGGGCTACACACGTGGGGCGGTGGTAGAAACCAAGTGCCCAAAGACACACAAAGATAAAGACAAAGATTCTACCGCCACTGCCATCCTGCCGATACTGAACATTGGACAACGGACCTTGTATTTGCATCTTGGTTTTCTTAGTCCTGTTTTTCTAAGGAATCTCTTTGATTGTTTTTTTTGTTTTTGTTTTTGTTTTTTACAGAAACATCAACCCATGACATCCTGGAAAAAAATGCATTTAGATTAAATTTAGACTTTGCTCACCAAGAGTTTACAGAGTCCATCTCCTGCTGGGTCGTCTGGTGATGCTGTGGCTTAGGTTTAGGTCTGCTGAGCAAAAGGTCAGTGGTTCAACCACACCCGATGCCCCTCGGGAGGAAGATGAGGCTGTCTTTAAAGATACTATAATGTCAGGCGTCCTATATGGGGTCACTGTGAGTTAGAATTAACTTGGTGGCCCTGTGGGTTTAGCCCTTGGTATCCTATGTTGACATCTGTCTTTATGGAAGAAGTAAAGTTCCAGAAGCATTGGGATGGAGGTTGGACCCCAACTGTTGCCATTTCATTATGGATGTGAGCTGGCATTGTCACCACGGAATCAATTTCTCTTTTGAACACTTCCCTGTCCTTTCTCTCCACAGGTATGACTTTACAGAGTGAAGATGTTGCCGGGAGCCAGCCAGCCCACTGGGAAGTTGAGTCTGGACATTGCTGCTTCCCAGCTTCTGTGGTGTCAGGGGGTCAGAGAACCCAAGTGACAGGAGAAGGGAGGGGAGCCTCTTCCCTCTCACCAACAGTCACCACAATCCAGAACTTTAGAGAAAGAAGGTGTCCCCAGGCAGCTCCAGCACTGGGCCCCAACACCCAGAACTGTCCCCAAGGGGTGCTGAGTATCACCCAGGATACTCCCCTCACTTTCAGAGGAGCAAACGGAGAGCCAGCATTCCGTGAGGATTCTTGGGGGCAACCAATGTCTGAGTCAAGCAGAACCAGGTCGGCTGGCCAATCAGTGAGTCTCTGGTTCCTTAACTTGGACAACATCACAAGGACACCCATCACTGGTGTCACCATAACGGATCAGACGCACATTCAGTGTGGTGTTCCAATGGTGGACACAGGACCTGGGACATTTGTCAAGGTCCACAGACCTGTCCAACGGCAACACTGAGCCCTAATGTGGACTATGGACTTTGGCTCACAAGAATGTCTAGATACTGGGTCACCCCTTGACCCACGAACCACAGGGGCAGGAGAGGACACAACAGAGGGAACTGTGTACTGAAGGAAGGGACCCAGGGGCCACCCCCGCTCTTTCTGTACACTTTGTCTATAATCCTGGAACTACTATTAAAAAGAAATAACGAAGCCTACCAGGGACTCCAAAACATTGGTGGAAAAGTGGAAGTGAAAGATAATGGAATTTTTCTATAAACTTCTTGTTGTCCCTTTATATAAAAAAGAGGTTGGAAACAAAGTGACAGCTAGTAGGCCTCAGATGAAGAATGGCATAGATTAGGACATGAGGGTTAAAAAGTGGAAATTATCTAGATGTAGCCTCTAGGTTTCTGGCTTATGGAAGAGACTAGCTGGAGATACCAACTAAGCAAAGGAATATCACAGGGGCATAAATATGGGATAGATAATACATTCAGCTTCGGAAACATTGAAAAAAGAAAAGAGAAGAAAAAAGTACATATTCCATAAAATGAGTAAAATAGGTCGGGCTATGTATAAGATGCCCAAGCGTGTCCACTTTAATTTCTATTGTCAGTATGTAGCTGGCACCTAGAACTTGGGCCCTGGGCACCCAGTCCCACGTTCTTCACGGACACAAACACCTCCTGTCCTCACAGGGACCTGGGACTCAGCGGGTGGTCCTGAGCAGGGAAGAAGGATCATCAGGCACCCACTCTGCACAGCTACACATTGCCAGCCTACACCTTGCAGCTACAAGCCTCTGGCTAATGAAAGAGGAGGGAGAGGGTAGAGGGGGTTGGAAAGAAGAAGGAGGAGGAGGAAGAGGCGAAGGAGGTAATGGGTGGAGAGAAGAGGAGCTGGTGTCTTACATCCCAACCAGCATCTGCAGACTCCAGGCAGCCATTTACATTTCCCATAGCCCCGCAGTTACCAGGCAAACCCAAGTGCGAAGCAGCTTGCATCCAGCACCTCAGCCCTCCCCGACGTGTCTTTTCAGAAACCAAATGAAAGGTTACCCAGCGAGGAGTATCATCAGCTTAATTCTACTAAGGCTTCTTCCTCCTGTACCCCAACCCAGGAACTCTCTCTAGTTTGTGCTGCAAGAAGGACCATGGACCACTGAGATGAGCCCAGCAGAGAGCACCCACCTCTCATCCCCACAGGTGCAGACACACCCCAGTGCACCGCTCCCCGCAGAGGCCAGTGACCCCAGTCCAGCCCAAACCATCTCCCCACACCTACCAGGAGGTCCTTATATCTCTTTCTTTATTGCAGCTGAGGGGGCTCCTTCTGTCCCTAAGAAAAGTCCTTCACACCACTGGCCACTCAAGGAGTGGTGTTGTTTTGGGTGGGAGTGAGTTTACTGCCCAGAACTGTGTCAAAAAAGGTGACAGTGGAAATGACTTGCAGAAAGTAGGCGTTTCCTTCTCTTACGAAACATGTCTTACTCAGCAGAGTTACACACCTGCTCTTCTCCCCACCTTTACCCTGCACTGAGGCAGAAACACATGCACAGACAAGTGCAAGTCCAAGGAGAAAGCCGCAGTGAGCAATGCATTCCCCAGGGTTCTCTCTTGGTAATAAACTTCACATGTACATGGAGGGAGGGGAAGGGGGAGGGGGAATCCGCATCCATGTGTAAAAGAAGTGGGGGAGGGACGTGCCCGAGCTGACTGTGTTGATGGTCAAGCCCTCTTCTTGACACAATTGAACAATTGAATTCTGTGGCACAGTAATTATACCTCCATGTTAAAAATTGATAAAAAGAAATGGGAACTTGAGAAAGGCACAAATTCTTCATCACTCTGCTTGTGCTACAATAATGGGGTTTTTATTACAAAAGCTGAATGTACATTTGTATAGTATAAACAAGCAAACAAAATTTCAAACAGCAAAAATCACCTCCACTTGTACATAGACACTCTGTCATCTTCTGAGCACTTCTATGATCCCTCCATCCCCTCGATCATGACAACCCCATGCAAGTGAGGAAGATTCACATGTTAAAACTCACACAAAGAGCGGTCAAAGCCAGGCTCATTTAATCCCAATCTGTGGTAGCAATCCCAGAATTTACAGACTCTGATCAGAAGATGACTTTTTTTGGACTGAAATTCATTTCACTAACCAACAAATGAAAAGTCCAACCTCCGTCAAGTCCCCCCATATTGAATTATCACATTGGCCATCCCCATCCCAAAGAAGACTGTGGCTCTTTAAACGGAACTTTTCTACTTGGTATTCTCACAATTTCCTCGGTCCTTTTAAGGGACTCCCACCATAGCGCTAACCTTTTCTAACAGCTGATTGAGTCTCCCCATCATCACAGTCATCATGACCATTTCTACTATTCTCATCATCCTCTTCATCACTGCCACCACCACCACCATTACACCACTGTATCATCACTACCATCCACTACCTCTACCATTATCACCATCATCACCATCTCCCCTTCACTACCATCATCATTACCTCAAACATCAACCACCACCACCACTATCATCATCATCACCACCTCCACAGCTATTATAACCAGCACCACTACCTTCACCACCACCATCTCTACCACCACCAGCTCCATCACCAAAAGCATCAATACCAACCATCACCACCATCCAATACTCCATCACCACCATCACATCCGTAAGCATCACCATCTTGTCATAATCACTACCAAGATTAACACCATAACCGGGACCACCACCATCATTGCTGTCATCTTCACCACCATGAACGTCACTACCACCAACGCCATCCTGTTCCTGTCCTTCGTGTTCCCTTTGTCATCATCATCACACTTACTTACTTTGGGCCAGCATTTGTGAGTTTCTGTGCTGAACAATCAAATGAGGTCTGCTAACCCTGATACGAAGGGGAACTATCGTGTCTCGCTCGTCTGATATAAATGTCTACCAAAAGTCTCCAAAAACTCCAACATACCTTGCATGGAAAAAAGAATATCCCTGATCACCTGTGTCCTGCTGCCTTTGACACCCATTTGCAATTGTAGGACTTCCAATTCTCCACAAACTCCCTCTTTGTTGCTTAGCATCTCCACAGCACTCTGTTGCAACCCAGATACCTGGACCCTGGAGGACAGGTGGTGGTAGTGATGGCGGGAGGCCCACGAGGGAATCTTCTTGGAGATTCAGATGTCTGTCTGTTTATTTCACACGTAAGAAATGAACTTGTGTGTCACTGAAGGAGCCATGTCCACCCCCATCTGCTTTTCCAGCCACGCAGACCAGTATTAAGATCTGAACAGAAAGGAAATTGGAGGGGTTTTGAGGCGGTGTGCCTTCACTCTCATTTTTTATTTTTTATTTGAAGAAAATGTATTCTACCTACCTTCCCAACCCACCTCAACCAACTAAATCAGTACTGAACGACAGAACTGTATGGGCAGGAAAGCAATATAGTGGAATGTGTAAGATAAATCAATAAGAATATTATATATTTTTTAAACATTTTACTGAGGGTTCTTAGAGCTCTTGTAAGTGTACAATATGAAAAAGTAATAACAATTTATAAATTATTAAGGGTTCATGGAGGAGAGGGGGCGTGGGGACGGAGGGGAAATATGGGGAGCTGGTTCTGGAGGCCTAAGTGGAGGAAGGATTTTTCTAGAGTGAGGATGGCAACAAGGGGGCAAATTGCATACAATTGACGTATGTATTCACCATGATGGAAGTTGTATGAGCCCCCAATAAAATGATTTGTTTTGAGGGGCATCACTGCCCTCTGGTGGTGGGAGTAGGTGGCCCAACCTTTGCTCCTGTGGAGCTGCTGCTGGAATTGAACCTCCATCCCAGTGGGCCGCAGTCCCATGCACAACCACTACGCCACCTGGGCTCAGCCCAAAAATGATTTATTTTTAAAAAGGAGGGTTAAAGAGGAGCTTAGACCAAGGACTCAAGTAGAAAATATTTGGAAATGAAGATGGCAACAAATATGCTTGATACAAATGATATATGGAATGTTATAAGAACTGTAAGAGCCCCCAATAAAATCATTGAAAAAAAAAAAGACAAACATTTAAAAACATTGAATCAATAATAATACCCCGTGAAACCACCTATAAATGTGTTTCTGCTTTTTCTCCCTCTCATCCTTTCTCCTCCCCTCTATAGTTTCCTAGCTCTCCCCTCTTCCTGTTCCACCCTCCATCGCTGCCCTCCTTGTAGTCTTCAAAGTCTTTTTGTGTGCATGTGCAAAGGATATTTCCTTTTCTTTGTTCTTCCATATGAAAATGGTGTCACTCAACCTGAATCTTTTTAAGTTTGCTAAGCATCATGTTGTCTAGTTCTGTCCATGACTTTAAGAGAGTTGTCATTGTTTTCCGTGGGTGTATAATTCCTTTGTATGAATGTACCAGAGTTTGTTTACCCATTTCTCGATAATCAGAGCTGTTGGCTGTCTCCATGTTTTTGCTATGATGGAAATTGGTGCTATAATCATAGGCGTGGAGAAGCCTGTTTGTGCTGTGTTCTTTCTTTCGGGTGCATGCCCAGCAGAGGGATTGCAGGGTCATAAGTACTTGCCTTTTCCTTTGTTAAGGAAGTCATATACTGCTTTTCACAGGGTTGCTCATACCCACAAGGTAGGAGTGTTCTGGTGTCTTGGAGATTCCATTTTTAAAAAAACTGGTGGGGAAGAATACACAAATTGAGTATCAATATTGTAAGCTTCTTAAAAAGTGATGATCCCACATCCTCGCATGCAAGTTTACACACTTTTTCAAGAGAAAACACTGAATGTGAGAGCAAGTCCCCCAGCGACAAGCCCCAATTTTTAAGGACGGTGCCCTCCAACCAGAGCCCCCAGAGGACGATGTGGTGTAAACACGTAGGGAAGGTGCTTCCCTCACACAGGCTCCCTGTGCCTCTCTCTTCCCTGGCCCCACCTCTGCCTCTCACATACTTCCCCCTTCTCTGCTCATGCCCCGGGATTCCCCAAGCCCTCACCTCTCCACCGAGTGCTGTGGTCTCTCTGTGGACATTGTCCCTGCTTCCAGAGAGACACCTTCTTTATTCCTCAATGCCCCACTCATTTGCAGAGAACCTGAGCCACACGGAGTCTTGCCCAGCTGGTACTCAGAACCTCCTCACCCTAGCTTAGGGGTCAGAAAACTTTTGAGCCAGAAAAGGCAATCCTTTCCCTCGGGACAATTTAAAAATTATTCAAGAGCCATAAATATATTTTTAGTAACAAATGGAAATTTCCGGGATTGGAAGAATCATTTCATTTTCATTTTCAGTTTTACTCTGGTGGCACGTAGACAGACGGAGAGAGCCGGCGATGGCTTCTGCAGCGCCACAGGTTGCTAACTCCAGCCCTCGCCTGTGGTTCTGGACATGGCTCTTCAGAAATCCCCAGCTAAGATTCCCTGCCGAGGAAGCGATCGTGTGTTTGTCGTCTTCAGTGACAGACTCCACGTTGAGCCAGGGGCTGGCTGAACTCAGAGTGGGCCCCACGCCCCACAGCTGACCATCTTTCACTTGGCCAGCCTCCCACGGAGGGGCTTGTTGGTGACTAAACCAGCCGCCGAGCCCACTGCCGTGCAACTGTTAAAGGACCAAGCGAGGCTGTTCCAAGGTACTCGCCAGCCTGTGAGGTTTTATGGAAGCTCAGAACTCCAGCTCACGGCCATCGAGTCAAGTCCACTTCATAGCAAGTCTGTAGAACTGCTCCTGTGGGTTTCCAAGACTTTGGATCTTTCTCTAAGCCGCAGATCGTCTCTCACTTTTCTCATGAAGCAATGGGTGTTCGTTAACGTCTCTTCAGCAGCCAGATCCTTGGCCTTTCTCACACGGGGCAGGGGGGGGGGGGGGGGGCTTGGGCATGACCGTGCTTTCTTTCCGAATGGGGAGGCCCAGAGAAAAGGGTTAGAGGAATGGATTCTCAGCAGGAACAAATGATGACAAAGAAAAGAAAATGCTGTGGGAAAGAACCCTGCCCACCCCTCCCCACCCCACACCCAGGTGCCCACCAGGGTGTGCTGCTCCTCTCTCAAACACACCTGAGCAGACATGAGCAGAGTGTCTCTGAGGGGAGGAAGCGTGAAGCATCTTTCCTTCCCTTCTCTTGTACACCCTGCTCTCTGCCTCTAATAGATAGCTGCAAACTAGGGTGTTGGTCAGACCACTGAAACCGTGCTCAGAATCCTGAAAGCACTGTGGCCGGCCGGAAGAACAAACAAATCTGTCTTGGAAGGCATTCAGCCATGATGGCCCCTGCGAAGTGAGAATGGCAAGGCTTTGTCTCTGGGGCTTTGGACATGCCACCTGTTCCTGGGACAGAACATCACGCTTGGTCAAGTCGGCATGAAAGAGGAAGACGGTCAGGAGAAGGATTGAGGCCGAGTGAGGACAGCCCAGGACCTGGCAAGATTTCGTTCTGTCATACATGGGAAGGTTCTGCACGGAACTGGATTCCCAGTACCTAGCAGCCAGTGCCAAGCAAGCAGACAGGAAGCAGCCAAACCTCCCTCTGGTTTCCTGGCTCATCTCTGCGCACACCGCTGGGGTAACCCTGACCAAGTGTTATGAAAACGCGTTGTGTGAGCACGATTCTCCTCTAGTGCATTGAGTTCCTCAAGAGCAAGGCTGTGTATCTCGCTGAGTCTTGGCTCTTCGGGTCTGTGGAGGCTCTCGCTGGTTCTGGCCTTGCTTCGGTCAGTGCTTGCCCTCAGAAACAGCCCTTCATGTGATATCTGGGGTAGTAACGGGATCCATGTTGCTTTCCTGGGCGCACACTGTGGAGCCCCAGCCTGAATCTACATGAGCCGGCCCCTGAGATTCAAAAGGGCACTCTGCACCCAGAGATCAGAAGTGGGAAGTCCCACAGCCCACAGTGCAGCCTCACTGTAGGGCTGCCAGTGGAAAGGATGAGGGATTTTCCCTTTACCCCTGGGGCCTGCTTTACTGAAGCCAGTGTGTGACCTGATGGGCAGATGGACTCTCCATGGACGAAAAGATTCCATTGGGCTTTAAGAAGCCTTCACCAAAGAGAAGAAGCCTTCACAGAGATGGGAGTGGGTGGGTCTTTGGAGTATATAGACACCAGCTTTCCTTCCCTACTTTTCCTAGAAATGGCAAAAAACTATTACTCTACCCCTCCATCACTTGGGGGGTGTGGCGATCACCTTACTTAACCAACACACATCAAAATGAGCCCATTCACACACAGCTTAGATTGGGGGGGGGGGGGAGACCCTTTATCAGGTATAGAAGTGAAGTTAGATAATTTTATGTTAACCTGAAGATGTTCAAAAGTATAAAAGTGGAATCCAACCTGTCCACCTGATGCTGTCTCTTTGGGGGTATGGCCTCCTATAAGGAGGGCCCTGGGAGTCTCCCCTGGTCTCTGCCCCTTACCTTCCTGCCTGCTGGGACTCTGCTACTGACCTTGAGAGCTGCCTGAGCCCTGCTATGTTTCCACCAACCTTGAGTCCACCTGACTGGGCACGCCCCACCCTGTGATGTCCCCACCTTCTGCATCATTGCACATGGCTGATAAGTCTGAGGAGAGACTGATGGACTAGAATTGAACGTTTGGACTTGAGTTGGCCTGGGCTGGGAGGCTTTCTTCACATGCAATTGCTTCTTGGCATAAAGCTCTTTTTTATGTAAATATGAGTGCCACTGCACTTTTTTCTCTAGTCAACCCAGTCTAATACACCAGGTGTGTTAGTCTGGGTGAACTAGAGAAACAAAATTCATAGACACACATATGGATATAAGGAAAAGGTTTATACACAAGAGGAATGGGACATTGAGAAAGCATCCCAACCCAGTCCAGTTCAAAGTCATAAGTCTGATATTAGCTCATATGTCTGATACCAGCTTATAACATCTCCTTCTGACTCATGAAGCACGTGCAGTCAAAGTATCCTGGTGCTGGCAGGGGTCTCCCCATGGCTCCTCGCTTCCAGGACTCAGGGTCCATCAACAGCATCCAGTGGTGGTAGACGCAACTCAGAGCTGGCTGGGGTCTCCACGTGGCTTCTCCGGCTCCAGAAGTCTGGTTCCATCAGGGTAAGGCCGTGTGGCTTCTCCTCCGGCTCCTCCAGCTCCTGGGACGCTGCCATCTTGTCTTGTCCGTAATTCATCATCTCTGAGACTAACTCCCAACAACTGGGGAGATAGCTTCTCATCTCCATGAGGGAAATATTGCAAGATTTCCCAGAAGTCTCAGGAGAAAGTCATGCCCACATGGAGGCCTCACTGACTACTCAATGGCTGTCTCCAGATTAACAGGCTAGATTCCACCCCTACATCTCAATCATGAAATTAACATAAGCACATGACCGCCACACCAGGCATCTCACTAAAGCAAGGCCCTCTTTCACTATACATCTGGATTATCGATAGCCTCAGAGTAAAGACGCAGAAGGCAACACTGAGGGCCTGAGGTTAGAACCTCAACACTGTTAGGTGAGGTCTCTTTAAGTTAGAACCCCAGATTCCCACTCTGAGATGAGTCATTCGGGCGAGGAGACCACCTCCTCACCCTCTCAAGAGCCCCATCTCGTTCTCAAGGTTAGTTCATTTGGGCCTGGAACCACACCTCTTCCCTCTCTAGATTATCTCCCTTGAGGCTACCACCCGTCTCCTCGCTCCCTAGGTTAATTCCCTCGGTGGAACCATGTGGCCGGTTCACGTTCAGCGACCCCCTTTCTTACCAGTGATATTGAAGTGGTGTTGGCTTCCTCGCAAACTAATGATGACGTCAGAGGATGCCCAGTTTCCAGAGCAGTTTACGTGGAGTCCGGAATGAGGATATTGTGACACACGAGCCGCAAACCTCACCTCACTGCTGACTCATAGGCACCCACCCTGTGTCACAACCCACTGCCGGAGTATATCCCGCCCACTTGCAACAAACTCGATAGGAAGGGGAAGAATGGTTTCCAAGGGTTTCCAAGACAGCAAATCTTGGGGGGAAGCAGGTCCATCAATGGCTAGTAGGTTTGAACTGACAACCTTGTAGTCTGTAGCCCAACACTTAACCCATGCATCGCCAGGCCTCCTTG